>JAQIXQ010000445.1:0-29763 GCA_034700485.1 Pseudosinella alba
AATACCCAGAATTTGAGCTATTCGATTTCATTAAATCGATATAATATTCAATATTTCTTTATCTAGCATGGTTTTTGCGAAATTGTAAAATATAATTTAACACAACAATGTCAAATTGTTGCGCATAGACGAACGGGCAGGGACAATTAAATTTATTTTTACATTTCAAGGGCGCTACGTCCGCATTTTTATAATATTATTTTATAGTGATTGGGTATGATTGCAAAGATATTCACTAATTGCAGTTAAATAAACAGACCTTCGGCCTTTATTCACAAGAGATCCTCCCACGCATAACTTTAAAATATCGATTGGAGCTACCATCAAATGATATCTTCACTTCAATTTTCTCGCTTTCCAGTTCCAAATTCCATCTTTTTTCTGTATTGACATGGGAGCTAGGACCAGGCGTACTCATCTTTACATATTTCACCACTCCACTTCCTGCTCCCCTTGAAGAAGTGGTAGTGGTAGTGTGGTTGGTGGTGGTAGTGGATGCCTTTCCTTGCATGCATAATTAATTCCGCCTTTTCTCTCACAGTCTCAGTCTAAACTTTCACCGGTGGAAAAAAATCTTATTATTATAGCATATTCCATTCCCCGTGTTCCATGTCGTTCTCATTGTCAGTTGACTCCAATTCCACCCAACTCCAGTTATAAGAATAGTGTCATATACATACATCAGCACCAATGCCAGCACCCACCTATTTCAGTGTGTACTAAACATATATACATAATGCATGAATGAAATGGGAGAAGTGTAGATACTTCCTAATATTGCTCGTCTTGCCTGAAATGGTATGGTATGGTGTTAGCCGACTTGTAAAAAAATCTGGTTACGGGAGAAAACTAATAGGAAGATGTGATCTAATGCTCATGATGTTTTTTGTTAAGGCGTTCCCTATTTAAAATGCAAGGTTGATTTGCTCCACAAACGAAAAGCCTTCTTGAAACGAGTTGATCATGATCATCGTCATCATCGTAGCAGTAGCGGCATCGGCCTCGACATCAACCCGCATTATACTATCAACCCTGTTCCCTACAAAACTCCAACTTCATTCCAGAATAGCTTCTATTTATTTTTTGCACATAATTACATGGAACGATCCAAATAAATTCTCTACAATTTCGGGCTGGATATGAGGAAGAGAGAGATCGCACGTTTTACGTTTTCATCAAGCTGGAGAATATTTTCGTCAGACTACGCCAGAAGTCTCGTGTTTTCTTAGCTGCGTTGAGAGTAGCTCCTCTTGTTTCGCCCTCTCCTCGTCTATGAAGGCATGAAAAAATGAAAGAGTGAATTTACCATCCTTCTCAAATAACTCGATATAAAAGGAGAGAAAGCGGAAGTGACTCTTTTCATGGCTCCCCATCTTTTTTCTATGATGGTGGCTGCGGCTCACGCAGTTTGGTTTTGTGACTGTGACTTGGTGAAAGTGAAGCTCTCTGATAAATACCTCTGCATATGTATACAATGAGATTTTAAATGGAAATTTGTTCTTTCTTCCTGCTCTCTCTTTGCTTCCATGTTGCTTCTTGGGCAGGCCACGTTAGTTTGGGTCGGCTGACGGGTGGGTTTAGCTTTGCATTTACTTTTAAACTAAAATGCAAATTATATGCTTATCTTTTCACAACCTTTTATTTTTACATATGACTTTCTCCCCGTGCTCCAGGGATCATGTTGGGGCTCAATCTGGGCTCTTTACGCAGAGGTTCTGGTTCTACTTACGCTTAGGTATTTTCCTGGAGGGGGAGATGATGACATGGAAATCTTCTTTGGCTGATGCAAGTCGGTTGGCATAGGCATTATATTATGAGCCCAATCCCCCAACCTTTCTCAAAAATGCTTTCATTTCATGCACCAGGAGAGAGCCTTCTTTAAGCTAGTTCACTGCCACTGCCAAGCCAAGGAAGATGGATGGATGAATGATGAACACATTCATGATGAGACTGTGACTATGACTCCTTCTATTTTCTTGATACCCTGGTTGGGTTGGGCTTCATCTTGTCTTGGAAGGAAGAAGATTCTCTCAGGATGAAAGAGAGGAAGAAGACGCGTGGGATGATATGATGCTGCTGTTTCAGGGCATTATGCTTAATACGATGATCGTGATCACGATGATAGTGATGATAATGAAGACGATGAGATGATGCCAGAAGTAAATACGATTACACAATATTATACTTTTACTTTCTCCAAGATTGGTTTATTACAGGAAGGGAATTGTGTCAGGGATGAGTGAGCGCGTGTGTTATTATGAAATCAGCTAATCTGGATGGGGAATAGCGTGATGTTCAGCACAAAAAGACAAGACGAAACATGAGGAATAAATGAAATCTGGGAATTAGTTTACCCACATGGCCGTCACGGCTTCATTTGGTAGAAGGATAAAAATAAGAGACGAGAATAATACAATTTATTTTGATTGCCAAACAGTGCTCATCGTCGACAGCGATGTGATCATGATGTGATGGGAGGGAACTAATGTGTTACTTTCTGAAATGAAAAGTTTTAATTCGGGTACGCAACAACGCATGCAAACTCATGTTATTGATAAATACTATTAAATATATTTTTTTCGTTATGCATAGTTTAGTTTCATTCAGATGTATCAGCGGCTGGAGCTGGGAGGTTTGTAGATTGTGGCTAAATCATGTGCGGATGATGTGGGCAACTCTAATTTTCAAATTTGGAAGATATTGCTTCTTCTTTTTATCATAAAAACTTATTCTAGGACTATCTATTAATTTAGGTAGTTATACGATTTGAAATATCATCCAATATTTAATGAGCAAAATATATGTAATAATATCTAAATTAATTATAGCTATTCTCAATTGACACATGATCCTAGGAGAATTCTGTTTTCCAACTTACACCTTATGCCTATATCCAACAGAGTTTCAATTCCAAGTAAATCACATCCGCATTATTAAATAGGTCACAGGTCCCAAAACAGTCAAATACGTATCTGCCCATCTATTTGGTGTATTGTTAACATGAGAAGTTCCACAAATATTTCCATTTCCAAAAGTCACCAAACATACATTACCAGGTTTACCAAATCCAAGCAAATATAGATTCAGTTTTAGAAATCAAATCAGAGCCAATCTCTTTTATCAGTTTTGGAATCTGCAAATATTTTATTTGCATAGGTATATCGTATATGATATAATATATGATTTGATTCAAACTGTTGGGAATGCTGAGATTGACTCATAAGTATAGAAGGTACGTATTTTTAAGATAAAAATATCACAATATCATAATACAATATGATATATTTCTATTATGATACGATTCGGTTGGGTGGTAGGTCACATCACATCCAAAATTGTCAGCGCACAAGGTGCCCGACCAAAAATTGTAGGGAATATGGGGGTATACTTATTTGAAAGTAGGTATATTATTTGAATATTTCATGCTTCCTTGCCCCCTTTCCCCTTTATTCCTTGGAGCTTGAAGAGAAAAGGAAGCAAGCTAATCATAATCATGTTCCTTTCCCCCAACCTACCTAGACAAAAAAAATGCGTAGACCTTTTCTCTCTTCTTTATCTTGACTCGACTTACTGATCTTTTTCCATCTTTAGATAAAAAGAATAGAAAAAGGTTAGAATAGAATAGAATGTTTTAGAATAAAGTTGGCATTGGCAAATATAACTTCTTTCCGTTCTATTCTACCTACTTTTTATGATATTATTCCAGTTGTGATTCCTCCATGTCCTATTTTTCCCCTTAACTTACCTTTGCTCTTTGCCTTTTCATTTTTTTTTGCAGAATCCATCAATTTTTATTTTACTTTTTAAATTCACTTCCGCTGCTGTCTACGTAGGTAGCATATACTACCAATATATACGACTCTCCCAAAGAATGGAAGTAAAAAGTAAAATTGGGAAAAAGGGTAAAGGCCTCCTCTTCACATATTAAAAACTGGGAAAGAAAAGATACATTTTTTTGCAGAATATAATAACATAATACAAGTTCGATCCGATATAATAAACTACCTCATACACTTGTTTAAAGGGAATAGTGATGAAGATGACGATGATGACGAGAAAAAATAATGCTTCGTTTCATACACGGGTGTATACAGACTGTATAAGTAAGTTTATGATAATCTTCTCTGATGATAGGCATCACAATAGGAATGTAAAGTTCACAATGGAAGTGCTGCTATCTTTATTGTTCGTCCGAGTAGCCCCGTGAAAGCTGAAACTAGATTTTTAAAATCCTCCCTTCTTTTGTCGAATGTGAAAGATAAGCTGACCTAAAATATATGCGATATGCGATTACGATTATCATTCCATTCTTTCCAGTTTCCCCTCCCTCTTCTCACACATGGCCACGTTTGCATTTATCAATTGCAGAATAAAAAAATATTCAATAAAAAATACGTATGCAAATTCTTCCAACAACGGAATCCTTCTATTTTACATTGCATCAGCATATTATCATCATGATCAGGATTCTATAAATATAATCTTTTGTGCATTTCTATCTGTAATCTATATACGAATATGGCTATGTGTGTGTGGTCCTAGTCCTATTTGGTTGTATCTAGTTGTTGGCTTGGTTTGATTTTGGTTGGAGCTTTTCTCTCTATCTGTTTCTTTTCTCCACTTCATAATATAACTTTCACTTTGCTTTTGTCGTCCACCCAGTCCCTACTTATCTATAAGCTGCGACTGTGGCTCCTTCCCCGAAACCAAGCTAATATTTCATGGAGTCGAGTTCGACTCTCGCTCTCCATAAAATATTTTGTATTTCCGGGAAAATGTGTCCTGTGGTCTGGTCTGACTCCCACATACACAATCTGTGTAGGTATATCTGTAGGCTGTCTAGTCTCCCTCCATTCCACCACTTTCACTTCTTCCCTTAACAGCCAACCTTCCTCCTTCACTTTCCATCCCATCCCATCTTCCTGGTCTTTCCTCTTCTTTTGCCCAAATTTATGTTATTATTACTCGGGAGAAAAAAAATTGTATCCAAAATGTATTATGCGCATATTAAAGTAGCTTCCTTTCCATACCCCAACCCGAACCCTGAGAAAATGTTGTCTCCGATGTGATGTACAATGCATTTCATACAATATTCATGTAAAAAAAATGAGGAACTAAAAGTAGAATATAGTTGGGGAGAGGGGGATATGATGATATGATATGAACGTGAGAAGAGTTTTCACTTTGGGGAGAAGGGGACGGAGTCCCTTGAATACGGTCACAGAACATAACATATCATATCAGTTCAGCAGACCATCATGATGAAGAATTTCCCTTCAACCAAGAATTTTCAAAAAGTGACTATAAATATATTTGACTCGGGAAATATTTATATATTTATGTTGGTCTGCCTTTTCTCCGCTAAAAATGGTGCGGGCACCATGCAAAAATAAAATCGAAACAAGAAGTCTTTGAGCTAGAGTAAGTACACCTATGTTAAACCTAGAGTAAAGTTTACCTATTTACCCATTCACTTTAGCTTTTGCTGCTGAATTCGTATGATATGATCCAGAAACAGTTCCATCATATTTTGAAGTGCTGTTGCTGTGCCGTGTACCCATTTACAAATAAACCAAATTATTTAGGCAATTTTCAACTTCCCTTTTTGGTGGAATAAAGTACATCATCAGCTTCAGCTTTTTTTCAATTTCAGTTCATGAAACAAAAATAAAGCCAGTCAGTATCCGCATCAGCAACGTCTGACTCACATGAGGAATGAACATTCACGTCATATCATATTCATATCACTCGAGTGTACTTGTTGGATAATGTTGAGAAATGTCCATGACAAGTTTCTGAATATGATCTGATATGATATGATACTGTACTTTCACCAGACCAAATATAAGTAAATTAATGGGAATGCTTTTAGCAAACCCGGAAGGGAAACTACTTAAAATAAACTACATTAGCGATTTTTTCCCGTCAACTTTTACTTTTAGAGGAAAAGGAAATTTGCATAATAAATAAACAGGGATGGAAAAATCTACAATCTACAATTAGATTACAATACAAGATGCATATGATATAAAGTTTCAAAATGATATGTAATATTGAAATTGGAATTGAATACATTTTAAGCTCAACTCATATCTCATCTCCATCTAGAAATAGATTTTGTAGTTTACTAAAATCCCAATATAATCCTTTTCCTATATGGTTTCCACCGACAGTGGATTCCAGGAAGTACCCCCACAAAAGGAATTAGTTTTAGTTCAGGTATTAAAGGATTAGTGATATGACAGGAAAGTGAAACCAGGCCAGAACAAAGTATAACTAGATCTGAAGGCGGCGGATCTGCAGAGTGGTGAATACTTTGTAGTCCGATTCCTCCAATATCCTTCCATTTCCATCCACAGACATAGACCATATCCCACCTTTTTATTTGACACGGGAAAACTTTTTTTTTCATTGGCTTGGCTGTCCTCAATTTGTAATATGAGTGACGGGTTCCCCCACATCGACTAATCTAATAAATATAATATAAATAAATGATAGCGGCAGTGGCAGGTTGACCTTGGCTTCCTTTTCGGGATAATCATCATCATCATCAAATTGATAATGATTTATTAATGTTTACAGAGACATGCATAGATCCCCAAAAAGTTCAGTCCAAAATATTAATTATGGGATTATCTTAAAGATTATATAAAGTCATGTATGACAAATGGATAATATGACACGATATGAAATTATAATGAATGTACTTCTCTGGAGCAGAGAAGTGAAGTGAAGTGAACGGATGCGTAAAATTCAGCAAACTTTTTTCCCTTTCCCAGATATAATGATATAATATTTCATATTAAATCCATCAATCTATCTGCCCATACCTAAGATTTTTTCTTGGATATATCCAACTTGTGAAGATTTAATTATGGTGTGAGGAGATATATGAAAGGTGGTGGGGGGGGGGGAAACTTTATTTTTACGAGAAAAGTTTTGTCCCTGTCGTAATTGGAAGGAAGGGGTGAAAGGATCGGAAGGAAAAAAGAGATTGATGAAATCTCAATGTCGCAATTAATATAATTATGTTGCAGTGGAACTACTAGTTTTATAGAAGCATTAATGTTGTGATGTGATAGAAAGTTGGGATGAAATAAAGGCAAAAGGAGTATAGATTGGATTTCCACTTTTTTATTTCACTTTCTAGTCAGTCACATGGCTATACCTAGATATAAGTTCTTATGTCGCTTTGTCTACGTTGAGAGGACGGAGATGGAAACTTGTCATTTTCTTCTTTCATGAGAAGCAGAAGGAAAAGTGAAAAAAAGTTTATTTTTTTTCGCAAGGAGAAAGTTTTCTGCATGACATGCATGATCTCCCATCCCAAAGATCCCATCAGGAGAAAGTTTCAGACGGTGACAAAAATTTCACTCTTTCTTGACAACTAAAACACTAAAACTGTTATAACGAGATTGCATATGATATACTTGGTATAGTGCAAGACAAGGAGGGGAAAGTTTGTTCAAGGACGTTCGATTAGACATGCAAATATGTACTAAAAATCGCGAAGTAGAATAATTTTGTGTAGGATAGGGAAGCAAAACTCGACAACGTATGAATTGGGGAAGGAGATTTTTGTAGATTTGTTTTACCGATTTAATTGTGATCGATTATTCAGGTTAGAATTTGGAAATAAAGGTAGAATTTGTTCAGATCTTTGCAAATGTAAGTTTTTAAAAGCAGTTTTGGTCTGGTTAATTCTAGTACAGGTGTAAATACTTTATGTGAGTTGGACAATTTGCCAGAGTCAATTGCTTAATTTGAGTTTGGATAAAAATTTAAAAAGTTTTATGTGAGATTTCTCAAGGGACTAGGATTGGCAAATATAGGAAGACTTGGAATATTTATTCAACGATATTCATGGGAAAAAATTATTTGGCAGTTTTTGCCTTTTCCGACTGACATAACCTTCCTCATTGTTTATTCCGCAAGCACGAGATCTGTAATTGTATTCAACCGAGTGATAAAAACCAATCACACTTAACGAATTTCAAACGTCGCATTTTAGGAACTCTAAAAATCGGGAATTTTGGCTAATGTTGCAGATTCCATCGATAATTTTAATTTGTCTTATGGCTTATCAAGACATTTCCTTCCTGATTCTGTCCTTTCTGGACTTCCTTCTCTTTGAAAAATGAAATTAGTAAGTGAAAATGTCTCTTAAAAAACGCTAATGACCTCCCTGTTTGGATCAATTGGAAGTTATTTACACAATCACATTCCGTTCCATCTTTATTTTCACACAAATAAGCAACTTCTTCTTTCCTACTTCTTGAGATAAAAACAACAATGTTTAAAAAATGTCATTTGCGCACAGAAACATAAACCGAAAATTACGTTTTAGCACTAAGTACAGCTAGCATCAGCTTCAATTTTGCTAATGATACTTATGCACTGTTGAATTTTAATGGTGATGGCATGACTAATTTTAGAACTTAAATTGGGAAAAGGAAAGAGGAGGATGAATTGAGTAAAGAAATGACAATGATTTGGTAGAAGAAAATAGTGAAGTTTGCAGTAAATGCGAAATCTACTATCTAGATATCATCTTTTCACACTGTTCAGCCTTCCAATAAATAGTTCATTTACTATTATGATTAGTTGGTTTGCAGCTGTGCGTTGAAGAAAGAATTAATGTGTGAAATGACTCCATATTGCTGAAATCCTCCACAAGTCCCCTCCATTCCAAGTTCCAATAGACAATCATAATCGTCATTTGCCCAACTCGGCAACTTTCACTGGCATTGCATTCCACTTATTATGAGCATGAAGGAACATTATTATACCATAAACAGGAAGTAAATAGATAGTAAAAAGACTTGAAAGTGCTTTTACCCTCCAAACCAGTCTAAAATCGAACAATATCCTCAGTCCTCTCCTCATCCTTACAATATTATAACTTTCTCCTCTTTATAACAGAGCCAGTGAAAGCAAAAACTTTAGAGCTAAATACTCAAATAAAAAGTCTTTGTTTTCCCCCCAAAAAAATTCAACTATGACTATATTCCCCCATCCTGACCCAAAGCATTTGTACAAGTGAAGTTAATAAAAACGGACGCTCATCCCATGTTAAAGAAAGAGAAAAACTTTTGTTTTTATGGAATTTTCCACTTTTTTATAGCCAATCACATCAGATTGAATTGGAATGGAAGAGGAAAAAGTAAAATACACATACTTGCAACCTTTATCCCTCCTCCTTTCTATTTGTGTGTCCAAATATTGGGCAGTTGAGCTCCATTGAAATCACTTCGTATTCATTCATCCCTTCTCGGAAATTCCTAGGATAAGACTCAACATCAACAACATCAGCATCAACATCACTTTTTTTTAATCCCAAACAAAACTGGACAAAAATCCCTCTTCACTTTCTCCTTTAAAAAATGCCATACCATCTCATACCAAAAACGACCAAACCAAACCAAACCACGCAATGGTCAGTTTTCCAACGAAAGGGGAAAAGGTTTTGGGATGGTTGGTGGAGGGGGATTGCAAAAGCCATACAAAAAATACTCTTCTAAAAAAATAAAAAGCTCAGGGGCCCACACACACATTCATGGACACACATCACACAATCAAAATCAAACCTGCTGAGCTAAACTTGACATGAAGTTTTTAGAAAAAAAAGATGAGGCTCTCACAGGCTTAGAGACCCTCTTTTCTCTAAAAGTAAGCCCAAGCCAGAACCAGGCCCACCCACCCAGGTTTTTTCGAAGTTGAAAAGCCTCTTTACTATTTTTTCCACCATTCCAAATGGATGACTCTTCATTCATGGGTTTTAAGCTCCGTACCAAATATACATATATGTACCATTTGAAAATGATTCACTTTCCATGTTTCCCTTTCTGGCGTTTTTTGGCTTGACTTGACTTATTGTAGAGAACCCGCGTATTCTGCATAATAATCCAGTAACTCCCCCCACCGAAATTGAATACAAGCTGTGTGTGTGGCCCGTACAATATCTATAGAAAAGGGAAGTGTTCAAATATGTACATCAGCCCATATCATACGATGATATTTCAAATCAAGCATGCATGGAGGAATATGTATGTGGAGTATGGAGGTAGCTTCAATTCAAATATTCAACTTTCACCAATATGCCAATAAGCTTTAAGCCATGCCGATCTCATATAGTCATACATACATAGCCATATCATTTCTAGCATAATGGATTCTATGTAAAAGGCAAATCTCAAAAGTTGATTTTGGTTTGGTTTTGGCTCTTCTCGTTCCCTCCTTTATTCCTCCACTCCTCCACACATACACACTTTTATACTTCTCCCCAAATCCTAAAACTTTCTCCCCTTTTCATAATAGTTCCCCCATTTAAATACACATTTTGTGTAGCTACTTCCGGTGAAATGAATGTGCGGTTTGGCTCTTCTGTCTCTTTCTCTCCATTTTCATTCCATTCCATGGATCCGCTTTCCCCCTTTTTTATCCCTTTGCCAATGGAAATGGGAAACAAAGAGCAGAGTGGAGAGTGGAGGAGTGTGTGGTGGTGTGCGGGGACGGGGGAAATAGCAAAATTCCCCTGAAAGGGGCTTTAAAAGAGCAGCTGCTCTGTTTTTCGGTTTTAGCCATGATGTTGTTGAAACATTGGAAGCTAATAAAAGGCGAAATCCTGCACCACCGGATTTGGATTTCCATTTTGTGATGGTGTCGTGGAATGGATGGTGATCGAATCGAAATGAAATGATACCTATATGACGATGATAATGATGATGATATGATGTCTATTGATAGGATAGAGAATAGAATAGAATAGATATGACAGAATCACTCTTTCCCATCTTTCCGTATCAGATCATATCCTCTCCCATTTCATGTATTAAAACATTACATTGGATGGGATTGGATTACATTGTCCCAAGCTCACACAGTATCACCGGTGCGATACCATCGTAATCATCACAATTCAGAGTTTAAGTCATTTTTATGATGATGGAAGGATGGAAGGAGAGGAGGAAGGAGATACAAAGTGTCCATTTAAAATGTGTATCTCGGGCCTGGCTTGGCATCATTGATAGAGATGAGATGAGGATATGAGGATCCATCCATTTCCAAATAATATTATTTTTTCTCTCTCTCTTTATGATCCTCCTCCACTACTGCATTATCACTGGCTTATCGTCTGTGAATAAGTGTGGAATGGCAGTATCATATAGCTGTAAACATACTCATGTTAGGTTAGATGACATATCAACCAAAGAGAAAGTACGGAAAAAAATAGGCTGAGGATTGGATTGAGGATGAAGAGTCTTTTAGTAATGTACGGTAATGGGATGCGAATAATGTCCTTGTTGACTACTGACTACACACACTCTCCGGGATTTTATCCAGTAAAAGGCATAAAATCAGCAGGAAATGCTGTTTCCCTCCTCCCGTCCCCTCTTCCCTCTGGAACTACTCCTTCATCGGCGGAAATACAGGAAGGAAATATATTGATAATGGTGGAATGGGAGCGGGAATGCAATTGGATGGGATAAGTTCACATGTGTGGAGTAGCTGCACTTCCCTCCCATCCCTCCATAATCCCTCCATACTTATTATACAGGTTTTAACCCTTTTTTATTCACGTACGTAAATGTTATGATTATGAAAAGTATCTCAAATCGAAATCATCCAACTTGGTTATGGGATTTTGGTTCATGGGTTGGGTTCGGATTTGGCTGGATAGAATGTTGTGCGTACAGAAAGTTCTTACTTGGTTCGATTTATTTTACCGAGAACATTATTTTTGAGAAGGGTATTTTACAAGATTATTAAATTGACTGAAAGTATCGGATCAGGTCTAGATATGGTAGGGTAAGGGGAATATTTATGGATGGGGAAAGGGGTAATGTCAGTTTTCGGGGAAATAAAGTTGATGAGGATGATAGGATATGTGAGGAGGGGGATATAGTTTGTGGTCGTAATAATACACTTAAGTATATTTACTTACCTTTTCAAAATTCAAATCGATATAGTTTTATGTTGCTTATTCTATCACACATGGAATGGGTTGAATAGGCATATTTATGATATGTTGGGATAATAATAATAATCCTTCTCCAGATTTTATATTCTGGCTGGTGAATGATCTCGTATTTTATAGTAGCTTGGTATTGGCATTAGTTGTTTAGGAGGAAGTCATAATAGAAAAATGGATGAATTTTGTGTTGGGTAGGTTGGAATTTGCCAGTGCAACTATTTATGACTGAGCCATCCTCGTCGTCATCCATCCATAAAGTCATAACGAGTCCATATATTGTCCGTGCACAGTTTGATCTGACTGATCATGGGCTCTGTGAAGCTCTTGAGTATTTATCTTGTTATTTATAACACAACCTACAACGGTACTTTTGATTTGGCTACAAGGTTTGATTTCATTTCCTTCCATTCAATCAGCACCAAATCAAAGGGATATGATATGGGTAAAGATAAAAGTATACCAAGCCATACATCAGATTCAGATCGTCGGTATTTTTATTGGTTTTTGTTTGCTTGCCATATGTCGGCTCTGGAGGAAATGACTTTGTTTCCATTTCCCCAGACCAGGATTTATTTCCATGTGCATATGTGCTTGGCTTGACTTGAGCATATTGAGCGAGATTGGAGATGGACATAAAGATATTATTAATATTTGTAATATTACTTGGTTCATTCATTCATAATATAAATGGGCATAGTCATTTACTGGCACATGGACATCAATAACATCCTTGCTGAATTGCTATAATTTATGGAGCCACGAGCTCCTAAAGTCTACAAAGCACTTTCATTTTTTCTGTGAGCGTTGGGTTGGGATAACGAAACCTCATTCCAATCCCAACAGTTTTCTAACTTTCTCTTCGTATGATATACAGTTACTGCGATAGTCGTAGTAGTGGACAGCGGATACACCAGTCAAATATACAAAATAAAGTACATCACCATCCAAATGAATGTGTTTCGGCTCAGATCAGATTACCTTTGCCATTTTTGCAAATACGCATATTATTATCATGGAAAATATGAGGGATTTGATCCGGTTTGGTATTTTGCGTCCAGTCCAGCTATTTGTTTGTTGCAGTCTAGTCAATCCCAGCGTTCACAGCACATTTTTTAAGCTTCTTTCATCTCTTTCCTTTGTCTCCCTGATATGGCCTGATCTAATTCCCTCTTTCAGTTGCAAACTCTCTCAACAGCGGTGTGTATGTGGTTTGGGGAGTTCATAAAAAATATGGAACATGAATATGAATTGAATTTGTGACAGAATAGTTAGGTCGGGCAGAATGTAAAACGGAGCGGGTTGGAATTATGAAATTTGGAGAAATGCGAATGTTTTGAATATTTTTTTTTGGTTGAAATTGAGCTCATGTCCTGATTTTCAAAATAATCTAAAACGAGGAGAGAAGGTTGCCTAAATATGAAATGAATGCTTTTGACAGAAAGGGGTTATCATTTGTAATTTGCATGCGGAATTAAATATTATGCAGAAATGATTGCAAAAAATTGAAAGAACTGATTACAAAAAATAGTAAGTACATTCGTGTATGGCATGGCTCATTTGTAAACAACAAGCAGAATAAAACGGTAAGTTATTATTTTATTTTGCACATGTTTATAATTTTAGTGATTTATGAAAATTGTAATGTGCTGCAGTAACATTACCAACTTTTGGTTGGAGGAATTATCACCCCTCATTAGTATCCATTATGCCGATGTTCTGGCTATGGGTAATTTTATTCATCTGTTTGTTCCAATTCCAGTTGTTGGAATCTTTGAACAAAACTCTTGTAAATACACTCCATCATTGACAAGGGTTCTGCATCTGACTGATTTACTACCTTCCTTTAGTTCCTCAATTCCACATTCCCGTTATATTATGGGAAAAGAGAATACTAAATAACAAATCTGCATAATATGAGCATAATATTCAATTTATGATTAGCTTTCACTGACAACTCCGTAAATAGCACCGGTTGGTAATGGTTGGCTACTACACTAGTAATTTTTATTAAGTTTTAGCCTCCCAAATGTGCTCGCATGCATAATACATATTTTTGGATGACGTTTTGTATTCGGATGGATTGCAGGAATCTGCCATCAATTCACTATTCATGATCATCATCAACATGAAAGCAGCAAATGAAATTTTCCACATGACTGGCTAATTAGAAAAATGAATGCTTTCACCGAAAATCTGCTATATTTATTAGTAGTCCTGATACTAACAGACTTTCTGCTGACTCTTTACAAATTAACAATATTAAGTATGAGCTGTAGAAAAACCAGAAGCCCTTTGCATAGTAGCCGGGGACGATACATGATTTGGTAAGGACCTCTGAAGGGAAAATGAACCAAGCCAAGCCATTTATCTCCTTTTTCTCTCTCCATCTCATGTTCCTCCCACCCACACTTCCCCTTCTAATTTCACGGGGGAATGTTTTTGACAAACAAACAAACTCGTGCAGAATCTCTACACAATAATGAATGGCGGGATGAACAATGGGAAATTAGTTGAATGGCTGATGGTCCACCGGGGAAAGATGTTACATACAGGGGCCGAACAACAGGGGGGACAAAGGGGGGACAAGCCCTATCCTATAATGTATTAATATGCAAATTAGAAAAGTCCTCGTAATGTATTTTAAATGGGAGCTGCAAATTCGAAGGGGGGACAATGTCCCCCCTGTCCCCCCCGGTTGTTCGGCCCCTGGTTACATAAACCATGTAGTTTATTTGATCGAACATGGTCAGAGTTAGAGTCAGGCAGACATATTCATTCATCTCATCTCTAAATACGGTTACTTAACAAATACAATAAAAATGATCGGGACAGGAAATAAAAGAGAAAGTAGGACATGAGGGCATAGAAGAATGGATTAAATCTCGGGAGTTGGATTCCGCATTCCACCATCCCATCCTTCACGGTATTCTTATATGTCAGTAGTTTTGCTGATTCTCCCCGGGTAATTTAATTTTGGGGAGTGCACTTTCCAGGAGACCGCCAGTCCAGTGTCTTTCCCTTCCACTTTTACAATAAAAACTGCTACATAAAATGGTCCGAGAGTCTGGAGAGACCCGTTACATCTTATATTGTGTTTTATGACTGAACAGAAAGATTTTTAGGGTGATCATGCCCGACTTTGATTTTGTATTAGTATGATTGGATTAGGTATGGTGTACCATATACATTTGCAACAATGGGCAGAAAGTTAAATAAATATATTTTTTATATTGGAAACGTGTGCTCCAGGAAAAATAGAAAAAGATGAGGAGAAAGAGTTGGATCTTGGATGATGTGGTGTGGCGGTCATGTACAAGTCATTCCACATCCGCCCTAATTTATGTTGACGGGGAAAGGAAATAACGGAGGAAGTAATATGAAGTGCGGTGGTGCACTTTCTTTCCCGGTTTCCCCCGTCTTATATAATATATGGAATGGAACATAATTATTAGAGCAGTGGCATAAGTAAAGTAAGAATTTTTCCGTGGTGGGATGGTAGCGGGCTGAGGAGAATGGCTAATTTTTGGAAGTTATATTTTTTTTTGGGAGGAGGAATAAAAAATAAGTATTGGATGATATGGAATGGTAAGGAATAATATGAAAATTCTGGAAGGACTGAAAGAAGTTATATGCTATAAGTTACTTGGGTATGGGTCTTGGGTGCTGTTGGTTTTATTATTTGATTTGAGAAGAAAATTTTGGAGTGAGTTGGGAGGGTTGTTGGATACGAAGTAATACAGGCACTTCCTTTTATTGAGGTTGGTCGGTAGTCGGTTCAGTTCCCTTTTATGGGCTTATGTATAATGTGTCTGTAGGAGAGCAGTGAAATACCTAGTTTTTCTTATGTTATATAATCTAATGTAATAGAATCTTGGAGATTGCAAAATTGCAACATTTTGATTTTATTCCGGTTTGGTTCTCTGGTCCCTATGTTTTATTGAGTTTTACATAGGTTGGAACAGTTTGAGGAACTGGGAGCTGAAACATAAATATTAGAGGAAGTTAAAAAAAGTAAAATTACGTGGCAAGCTGGACTAGGAGAAAGTGGTTCATGATCATGAACATGGCTAGATACATCATTTATATGAAATTTGACATGAGAAACTCTATTTTTTCAATTTGGATTATTGCGAATTCCTCCCCGCAGTCGTGGCATTATTATTGCTGCCGCTGGAGGAAATGAAAGTAACTAGATTTTAAAAGTTGATTCACCCAAGCCATATATGTGCGGAGGAGGAGGATCCCAATTTTGCAAAGAACGGAACTGTCTACCTTAACCTAACCTAATATTGCAACTCTTGGATGGGAGCATAATTTGTGTTACATAAATTGCTTGGGTGTGTGGGTGAGGAGGGAACTAATAAATTTCAGCTAATAACTTCCGCCCACCTCCCCGTCCCATCCTCCAAATGAATAGAGTCATTCATTTCCCTTTTAATTAGTTGACATATCTCCAGTTGCGGTTTTATGGCTCTGAAATCCTGGCGTCTGGAAGGGAATGATGAATTGGGCAGATGGGATATATATGGCAGGGTTGTGATTTGCTATTATGAATTGCAGTCGTGGAATTGGAATGAAAAAAATAAACTAACCAAAGGGAGTCAGCACGTCTCTTCCCGTCGTCCTCAGACCAAAAATTGTCCATTCCGTTGAATTTTCTCCATAAAAATCTATTCATATTCATATTAGAGCTTACGTGACTTATGGCAAGGCGGGGCGGGGAACGTGACAGATTAATAATACTAAAAATAGGTCTGCATAGTCACTTATTCCACTTCCAGTTCCTTCAAAAGCAGCCATATAGAATTGTGCTGGAAGGGAAAGTAATTTTCACCTCATAAATCAGGAGCCGACTTCCCCGGATGTGGGAGGAAGGGCTTATATTTGCGACTGTGTGGCATTGTAGAGCAAATAATATATTTCGCGCTTCCTCGTATACAACTTAATTAATTTGGAATGGAAAGAGGTTGGATGGAAGTGCTTCCGGAGGGGAATTCGTAAATTAGTATATCTGAATCGGGTTAAAATGGATCTTAATTTGAGGAAAATTATTTGAATGACCTTTCGTGTTATTTGATCTTTATATGGCTGGGTTGAACAGAACAGAACATTTCTCGATTTAGTATACAACCTAAGATTAAGATTAAATTTATAATTTTAATTACTGAAAATAAAATAGTTGCAATTAATTATGAGGGCAAATTTAATCTAAATGTATTTTTCTCTTTCTTTTATGTCTTGTAGATGGGCGGCTTGCGTCGCCTGGACCAAGCTGGGGTGCGACAACATTTTTATCCGGAGGGGGGTTGGGGTTGGATCGTTTGTGCCTGTGCTTTCCTAGCCCACGTGACCACTTCTGGGGCTCAACTGTCTGCAGGTGCTCTTCATATCGTGCTCTCAAACAAATTTCAAGACTCGTCTGCTCATCGTAAGTTTTAGTCCAAAAAAGGGACATTTTGAAGATAAGCTTTTGCAATATTTTGTATGTGCTTCCTACTATTGCCTGCAATTTCTTGTGATACAAACGATTAGACAATTATTAGTAATACGGGGTAAAATAAAAATTGGACAAGTAGATGAAAATGATAACGATCTGTGCGTGGTTGATAAAAGATGTTATGAAGTAATTATGAGTTGAGTGAATGAAGGGAACGCTACGGAATGCTACATGACGGGTACAAGGATTTTAAAAAAATCACCTTCCTATCTTTCAAGGCAACTTCAAGTTTTAAGCATACCAAATACAAAGTGCTTATTTGCTCCAAACGTATCTGCAGTGAACATGTATGCTTAAATTATATAATTAAATTACATGTATGGTCTAGTCCATGCCCATATCATTTGGTTTGCGGTTTTCTTACACGATTAGGATTTCGATGACAATTTGCATACAGATTTATTTTTGTGTAGATACCTACATACAAGATGACTACCTCCTAAGATAGCATTGATAATTTTAATCTTCCTGGGGGCAGTTCAGCATCTAGAAAATCATCTTATGTAATCATAACTCATCTAAATGGATTGGAATAAACAACGACGATATAAAATTATTAGACATTTCCACGCATAAGTTGATAAGAGAGGTTTTTGAATTCGTCTATGGTTGAGTTCTTACAAGATATAAAGCTGAAGCAATGAAAAAGCACTTGGATTGCACATCCAGGTCGGAATGTATCCTTAAATATATCATCAGCTCATCCCTTTGAAATCCTTCAAGCTTGGTGAAATGGCCAAGTCTCGCTCTCCCTCGATCACAATAAATTCTTGCATCCTGGGTCCACCCAGTTGACGTCTTTGTTTGAAGTTGGTATAGACATTTATTCTGGTCCCCATTTTCAATGATTGCCGTTCGTATGACCCCTTCCAAGTCGTAGACATAGGCTACTGGCCTCCCGTCGGATGAATAGATTTCACAAGCCTAAATAAACAAATAAAAATGTCTTGGTTGAATTGGTGTAGTTTGCAATTTGGGCTATTCAATTTTGATTACTTTTTGTTTAGTTTTCTTACAACTGTCCTCAAATTATGATTCCTGACTAGTTGAGACCTCATTAGGGCAGTCCCCTCCGGGTTCTCCCCTTGTATTGTTGTATTGTATTTAAACAGCTCGATCTTAAACGTATCCACTTTGTTGGAATGGTGGAGCTTGATAAAAATCAGCTTCTCGTCAGTCTCCGTGTTGATGACTACGAAATCCCGGAGGGATTCCTTCCTTGCTGGCTTCATACCTTTTGGTTGACGAAATATGAATTGAAATAAGGTGATTAAGTAAATTAAAATATTTTTATAATTAATTAAGTAGTAAAATTGTCATACTGTCATATTTGGCATTTATTACACACCACCTTACCAACTCTTGTAAGTTTCAACATATTCAGTCGTATTTTTCGGGCATCCTTGAGCCCCGGTAGTGCCTGGCTCAGTTTTTCATTATTTTCTGGAGCAGTGCCAGATTTGAGAATGATGGAACTGATGGAATCATACGTTCTGGAGTTTGGCCTTGCTTTCACAATCAACCGGCTCATTATCACATCCTGGAGTATGTGTTGAGTAGCGCTTTGGAGCTTCTTTAAATCAAAAATTTTAATCATTCTTGAATCATTTCTCCACTTGTGTGAAAGGCCCAGTTAAACATTTTTGTATATTTTTCTTATTACGAACAAATGGAAAACAGACAGAGTATTATTTATCTAACAAAATATTTCTTGCATTCTTTCAGCTACCTATGAATCTCTAAACTAAACATATTTTGATTCTTACGAGTCACATTTTGGAAGAAAATTGAAAATAGTATCCCATAGGATCCTTATTATTACTGTTAGGAAGGGATATGAAAACCACCTATGTATTCATAATAATATCCCTTCTGTAAGGTATGGTAGATATTTTATTCAAAAATAATTTCAAAACTGGAAGCCTCGTCAAAAAAGGCGAACAGCCCACTCACTCCCACCCACATTTACTCTAGTTATCGTTTAATGATATGCCATGCCATTAACGTAAGAAAGAAAGTTCAAAGTCACTGTCCTCGCTGTCGTTTCTTGACCCAGAAGGGAGGAAGGGAATTGGAAGATATAAGGAGTACAAATACCAATGAGCATTTTATACAATAAGATGATGCATGCTCAATACATAATATAGCTATGAAGGTTCCAGACAGCTTTTTAAAATTCCATTTAACTTTAAATAGACTATATCAGGTACAGATAAAACATACTTTGCAAATACTCTGGTCATGTTAATACAACATTTTTGTCTAAGATGGAACTTGGCTAGTCATCTCAAGTCACGTATGAAAATATTTCGAAAGAAAAAAAAAAACTTTCCAGCCGGACATTCTGACCACTAAATAGTTGTGGTTTGTCTTGTACATTGGGAGTTGGGAGTGAAGGCAGGTAAAAATTTCCAACAGGTTTCCTTATCTTCTTCTGACTACTTATATATGACATGGTGGTCTCCACTTTATCCTCCCACGCATTTAACTTTTGACTTCTTTTCTTCCTTCCAGCAATGCTCGCTATCTTTTCATAACTTTTTCGTTTAGAAAAGTTTGAAATTCTTCCAGTCCAGTCATCTTACCAAAGGTTGATGAACCACTACCAATTTACAGCAAAAAGTATTTAATCGAGTAAATGAGCAATAATCAGTAGTAAGTACATTTAAAGAGCTTGAGTGGGTCTTTAAATAGATGAGATAACTTATGTTAGTCTCAGTAGCAAGGTCCATTTTCATTACCATTCACGGCAAAAAATCAGAATAAATCTAGGCATGTCACCACTGCCCTACTTATGTAAGTATTGCTATAATATGCTTCAATGGAGAAGTCGGCGTAATAAGCGATGCGATGTAGAAATAAATAAAACATCTTTACCCAACCTCTCATTTCACAATAAACTTCACGAGATCATATATCCTGCCACCGTAAAATAGTAAAGTACACAAGGAGGAAGTTAACAAAGCTTTCCTGATTTAACCAACGTCTGGCCTTGAGTGTCTGGAATGCCTTGTCACTTGAATCAGGGAATTGCCTCAAGTTGGTCATATTCATAACTAACTAGGTTATAATAATATATGATATGAAAGACGAAATCTCAAAACTTAAGAGAAGCTGGCTGAGAGGGTCGGGCACAAAACTTGAAACGAGAGCCCGTACAAGTTAGAAACAAATTTTAGTTCCAAGCATATTATGACAATGACACGAAAATTGAATTTGTCCCTGGATTCTACTTTCACCCGCCCGGCATGTGGTTGGGTTGAGCTGGAGTGGAGATATGCTGACATGATGCTAGCTGACTGTCAGCGTGTTAGCAAGCCTAAAAGCAAAACTTTACTTTTAGAAAGATAAATGATATGATGATACGATGGCAGAGATTTGTCAGTGTTAGTTATTTATTTATTCATATGTTAATAATGAACATGCCATTAGCAGAAGATGACTAGAGGTACTTAGAACAAAATCCCATTTTCCAGACAACAGATTTGCCAAACAACCATCGATTCGATTATATATGACTGGGTAAACACACTTGACTTGGGAATGACTCATTTCACTCTCAGTGACATATTTTTCGAATTAATTAAGTGAAGGGTGGGATGGAACAAAATGGAAATCTGATATCTTATTCCGCCCCGGTCGCTAATTTGCAAATAAGGCTTGGCGAACCCTATTTCAAGTTACTATAATCTTATTCTTCCTCTCTCCTCTTCAAGTTTTCATTTCTTCCGTTTCTTTGTCCTCTCTACCCCATCCTTTGATCGGCTGCGGCTGCTCCTTCCACTCATCCTTGATGATGACGCGCTGGTCTTGGAAGCTTTGCCCTTCAGCTCATGGGCCTCATGGACGGCATCCGCTTCCGCCTCCAGTCTGGCATGATGTCGGGCCGCCTCCATGTCATGGTGAAGTTGGGTCAGCTCCGGGAGCCAATACGCCATTTGACGCATGGTCTTCAAAGCCAGCTTATGAAACCAGAGGAGAGCAAAGAACATGATGGCCTGGAAGAGGGACATGAACTGGATGGAGCCAATGAGGAAGGTCAACTGGAATTGGTAGCCGGAGTCTGTAATCTTCTGATACTTTTCGAAACAGCCCATTTTCGGATTATTAATCTTCTCCCGGGCGGAGGCCTCCTGCTTTAACCATAGTTCCTTGAAAGTATTTTCCGTTGCCCCAGTGTACTCCACTTTCTTGCCACAGTCTTTTTCAGCCGGGTCAACCGCCTTTTCGTAGGGGCAGCAACTTTGGGGCACATCCAACCCATTGGTTTTCCGGGCCACGGTGCGGTTGTACTCATTGCTGGATACGAGTTGGTGGAAAAAGTCGTCATTAGGGTTGGCTTGCCTGAAAACTTTGAAACCCTCCTCCCCATAACTTGATTTGGGGTTTCTGAATTGCTTTCCGTAATCCAGGTAGTTGTTGATCCCACAGCATTGCTATAAATTGTCCACAGTCAAATATTTGTTATAATAACGGGTAATTCTCCCTGGGACACGCCACAAATAGAATAGTTAAAATACAACAATGGGCAACTTGACTGATAACCTACCAGTTTCGATTGAACCTTGTCCAGAAAGGGAGGGATTTGCCCGTATAGTTTGTAATAAGTCTGGCTGTAGGTCATCATCCCGTCCGCACTAAGGGGAAGGAAGAATAGGATTGACCCAACAAGAAATAGTATCCCGGTCACCCCAATACCTATGGCAGTCTATGGAGGAATTAAAATTCGGATTTCCGATCTCTTGCTAATAATCATTTTATAATATGTACATACTTGATTATTATTATCATTATGATTGCATATAATTTAAATTCGCATACCATTTTATTGACCCAACGAACATCCTTAGTCCTCTTGAACACGGCGAGCCCCACCAATGACACAAACTGACCAAAGTAGTTTGTATAGAGTAGGAGCCAAAATCCCCACGCCATGGAGAAACTAGGGGGCATACTTCCGAACAGAGTGTAGGTGCTGACAAGGACCCCAATCATGCATTGATTGACGATCTGTAAAGTAATTGCAAAAAGGTTTATATATTAAGTACTACCTACTCGGGTATGTCAATTATAAAAAAATGGATATGGGGAATTTTAGGGTAGGAATTTGATTGAATGAAAAATCGGGGCTTACACAAACAACCATATAGAAGCATAGGCATTGGTTGGAAGTACATGTATTTACTGTCATGCTAATATATAGGGAGAATATAATGTACTTATGATATGATTATGATACGATTATGACTGATGGCAATCATTTCGTAGAATGAAAATGGACTAGTATTTTCTGCTCCCACGCTCATGTATCTGGATAGTCATTCCATTTGCCGTTGAACAGTTCTTGTACGTAATAATAAAAATTATTTACTTCGGGCGATCATTGGCAGTGAGTATGGAAATACGATGTATTAATGTAATAGTGATTGTCATTAAGATCATGATGATGATTGAATACCTTGACAGCGACCTATTGACGGGACCTCTGAATCACTTTCTATGACAGGACCAATTTTTCAGACTTTTGACAACGGCCAAGTTGAATCAAAATCAAATCATGTCAACGGAAATTAGGGAGATTGTTAAGTTGCCTGGCTTATTTGCAAAAGCATATGCCTACGATCGAATTGGACTATTTGCTTCTTTTTTCCCACTCTGACCAGATTAGCAAAATTGTCGGATAACAGGGCCATGGTCGATTTTCATGTATTTTTCTCCCTCCATATTTAAGTATTTCATGTTGAGTAGACAGTAATTGATGAGGATGAGTCAAGTGAATCAGCTCACGTGTCCCCCTCAACCCTTATCCCATGACAAGGTCCTGACTGGAGTCTGGGTGGCTGGTTCCAACAAGACAAACTCAATAGGGCTATATGGCTTCAAGTCCTCAGTCCTCCTCAAGTCACACAATGCCTAAAAATAGATAGAGGGGGAAATATCCCCGGAAAACGTACGCATATATCCAGCTGGGCCCCTCCATTACCGAAAAGTGAAAGAAAGGGAATCGAATTTCAATTTTCACATTTTCCACTTTTTGCTTTCTCTCATTCAAGCTATATGTGTCCTCCCATCCTATTCTAACCTTTATCCTTATATCCAATCCAATCCACTTCAACCTAACTTAAGTGAGGAACTATAAGATGAAATGGGATATATCTGGGACTCCCAACCTAGAAAAAATATAATATTAAAATGACCGTTGTGGTTCGGTCTAGTAACTGGGATATATATAGTGGACCCAGGTGTTTGGAACGTGCAAAGTGAGTTTTCATTTTCCATTATCGTTGTCCTCTTCCCAACCAAGCCATATCCCCCTCTTGTCTAAATTGAGAAAAATCCTCCAGACAATTTTTGGCAGTGATGTGACCTCTTCTTTCACTTTCACTTAAAGCCATATAAGTAGGTATACACAGACATAGATACCTACATAGACTTAGACAAGCCATATACCGAATTGTTGATATTTTCCTAGAGATATGAGCAAATAACAGCATTTCCTTGTCTTCCTATTTCTCTCCCTCTTCCTGCCAGAATTTAAGGGTACCGCTTTGTACTCTGCATAAAATCTATTTTGCTCACTTCCGTCCGCACACACCAAGCAATAATAGAAACAGACCATGTTATCCAGTTTAGTTTCCTTAAAACGGGCAAACTTTTACAGGGCATTATTTTGGATGAGATGAGATGAGCCCGTGCCCTGTCCAACAGAATGAAAGTGCCTAAAAGTAAAGTTACTTCCAACCAACCATTTCAGACCCCTATTGTCTCTTATTTTAAGCATGGGCTATATTGGAGTGACTGCCTAGGAGTCACCTCCACCAGCATATATCTATCGAAGAGGCCGGCCAAAGGTATCTTGTCTTCTTGTCTCCCGGAACAGGAAGCGAAATAAAAAGGGAAAGTATGTATATATCAGAATAGGATTGTCATCCTGATATCTGTCATTGTTGTTATCTGATTGTCTCCCCTGTAAGCACATTTTTGTGTATAAAACTTGTCCAAAAGATCAAGGACCAAGATGAAATCCCCCACCTTTTTACTTGTTAGGCTCACAGTCAGTCAGTTGATGCTGATAAGAGACACTTTCCATTCTTGTTTTTTTTTATCTTCAAAGCATACATAAACATAAAAGGGTAGAGAGGAGAACAGAGGAGAAAGCAAAAAGCAAGCCATTCAAGTGAAAGTGGAATAAGGTCCTCCACCTTCCCTCTCCCCCTCCAAATATTCGTGGCGATGAGATGAGATGAGATGATGGCGATAGTGATGCTTGGCCCTTGCCATGCCACACCAAGCCACTCCATTTCTTCCTTTGAATATGGAAACAAAATAAATTGGTGTATATTTCCAGAAGGAAAAAAGAGAAAGTTTCAACCTGGCTCGGCTTGGCACTATATTTTATTTTGCTTGTTGTAGCATTGTTGTTGTTGCTGCTATTTGTTGATGTTGTTGATAATGTTGATGATGATCTTTTTTACATGAGTTTTTCTCTCTCTTTTTGCAGATTGGTTGGGTCCATTATCCTGGTCAGTGTCCAGCGTGTGCTCGCCGTTGGTGTTCAATTTATGTCGTCGTAAAAATGTCCGTATTTTGTCCCTTGTGGGGGGCTTCCTCTTCCCACTTTCCCTTCTCTTCACGTCGTTTGCAACCGAGCTTCATCAAATCTTTTTCAGGTGAGTCCAAAAGGTCTAAACATGCCTATGTATGACTATGATATAAAAACATGATAGAATAACAAACAAAGTAAGTGCTCCAAAGTCCAAATGCTCTTTGTTGGGAGTTGGATGGAGAGTGTTTTTCTTCTCCCTCCTTTACGGACAATAATCCCCATTTGCTGAGAGGAAACAAATTGCTCATTTTGCATTACATCTTGTTAAGTAAATTGTATTTGTATAGCTGGTTGATGCATATATAGCATGTGTTAGCTAGAATTATATAAAAAGGGTGTATATTTATGTACTTATTTTATTGTCAAATGTCTCCCCATCCATTTTCCTTTAACACTTTTATTCAGTGGGGATGCCCTTTATGTACGTACACCCCCGAAAAAAAGAACAATAATCCATTTCGATTTGGATTGGAAGGAACGGAAGGAAGCAGCAGGCGGGGAAGCAAACAAACAAACAACCACTTCAAAGATTTGTTTTTTCTCCTTTCATGATTACTCCAGAAGAATATGGTAAAAGGGGTGACAAGAGTGTAATTTCACCTCGTTTATTTCCTTAACCCATTTTATGTGCTTTCAAGTCTGAATGACAGTAGTACTATGACCGAATAATGTGCTTAGGAATAAGAAGTCTTATGTTCTTGTCAAATCTCATGTTCCAATCGATTTGTTCCAATTTTTCAAAGTGGACAGTTTTTTTTTGTTGTGTAAGTGGATGAAGACTGGCATATGCATTTGTTTGATTAAGTGGTTGGATGGAGCAATAGGAGCAAAAATGGGTATAGAACGTATGAATTTTAATGAATTTATTCAAACAGGCATATTTATTAGTTGAGTTGAGATTGAGATATATTGAAGGCACTGCAATGTTAGTTCATATTCAGTTCGACCCAAAAAATCGTTTTGACGAGTTGTCGAAGGACGAAAATGGGTATTGAAAGATGGACATTAGTTTTGCAATTTGATAATTAGAATTATTTTATGTCTGAAAACTACTCGATATAATTTGTAACAATTGAAGACAGCATCTTTGCTGTGACTTTGTTGTCACGATTTTTTAACCAATAGGTAATTTAATTTCATCAGCACAACTGCTTTAGCATTACAAATTGAGAAACCAAGTCAATAGTTTCATGTCAATGCGTCCCGGAAGTCTATAACAAGTAACATCTTAAAAAATCCCATATTATACCAAATATGTACATTGGTAGTAGATATACGTAGTACCTACGTATATGACAATGCATATGTAGGCTTTTTTTTCAACTGAATCCAATATGGCTCGCGAAAGACATGTCATGTCAATATGCTTTTACTCTAGATTCCTTTTTCCTACTTTATTTAACTTCCCAGGAAGTGACAACCAGTAAAGCTAACAATTTGATATTATTGCCTTTCATTCACTTCTCATTGAATATCATAGACAGCCAAAGAACAGGAATAGTGAAAGGGAAAATACCTAGACAGATATATATAAATGGGGACAGGGACAGTGTACATAGAAAAGAAAGAAGGGGTCCATCCAATGCGTTTATTAGCCAGCAAAAAAGTATCCCAATATAAAAAAGTCTTACAAACGTATAGGTACCCATACTTTAAACCTTCCTATTCTTACAAGTCAACTCAACTGAATAAACTTTGCAATAGAGAACTTCATTGACGATGTCGATGGGACCATAGTTCAAGAGTTTTTTCAAAAAGATGATCACTCTTTCATTATATTATAAGACGACGACTTCCTTTAGTCACCAACTAGTGTAAAGATGCCATTGTCCATTTTGGATGAAAATTCATATTATAACTATGAAACTGTCAATTTTTTTGAGGGAGAAATTTATTCCTATAATAGTGCAATGTATATGACGGAAGAGTGAAAGCATTTTTATTATTCCAAGCGAGAATTACCCAATTGCCATTTTGAGGGATGGGGAGCTGAATTACTTTCAACTTTCTTGTCGATTTTCAACCAAAGACCATTTTTATTCTTATTGTTTAACCAAGTTCAGGAGTTTATAAACTTTATTTTTCCACTGTCGAAGCCCATATTTTAAGTAGGTCATGTGTGTCTATTTTCAGAGCAAAAAATTTTTTCCTTAAAATATGAAGTCCCAAAATGTTTTTAGGTACAAATTCCAGTCAGGTAGAGGTAAAGATAAAGACTTTGTAATAGGGACTTTTGAGAAGTTTTATAACTTGTTTGTGAATGACTTGATTGTTGCAAATTGGTCATATCATGAATACATAGTTTAGTTATGTTTGTAGGTGTGGGAGAAAGTGTTTATCCTTTGCTGACAACTAAAATAAAATTGTCACGTATATTTTCATGAAAGAATGGGAACTTGACAAATGTCTTCCCTAATAAAAATTCCAACAAGTCAAACAGAAATATTTTCTACATTAAATACGTAAATTCATCCCTGTTTGTCTTTCACATATTTTTTTTCAGTTTCGGTCTTATCGGTGGGATCGGCTCCTGTATAGTTCGTGAGAGTTCCGGCGTGGTCCTGGGAGAGTACTTCCGTCGTCGCCGGCAATTCGTGGAGCAAGTGGTGATGGCAGGGACGGGGGTGGGAGTCACCCTATTCTCCCTTTTGTACCTTAGTTTCAGTCGGCACTTGGAGTGGTCACAAGGGTTCCGGATTGGAGCGGGACTTTCCACAATTTGTGTCCTGCTGCCTGCCTTCTATCGCACTGCCAATCAGTACAATCCTAATCGGGCTCAGCTGAAGGTAAGACAAGACTAAAGACCGACTTTCTATAAAACATTTAATTTGTCAATCTAATTCTTTATTTTGGAAAATATTCCAATAACGAAATCCAATAAATAAATACAGTAAACAAGGTTAAGATATTTAAGGACAGTCCAAGTTTCAATATCTATTGGCTTGGTCTTGGAGGAATGGGTGGCATGACCTCATTCCAATTTGGCATGACCTCCTTTTATATAAGTCATTCGGAACAAATTATTCCCGGGTTCCTGTCCCCCTTCCAAACCTTTCTGATCTCCAAAAATCAATGAACCTTATCTAACTTCATCTTCCTTGTCTCTCCTCCCATTTTCATCTACATATACCTACCTACCTACTTAAATATACATTTATTTGGCACACGTTGTCACCCATCCTTCGATGATATTGAGTCTTAAGTGAGCCATCTGGCAATTGACGGTGGTACCTGAATCGGTATTCCGCCTCCGTCTTATCCACCTTCCTACAAAACTGTCATCGTTTATTTCATTGATTTTATTCCACCATTGACTACCGACATATAAAGTGAACATTCACTCACTCACCCGCCTCCACCAACGGATTCAATAATGGCATATATCCCATATTATCCCCAACTCCATCCCATGCTAATTGGAACAATGTAATTTAACAAGCTGGGCCACCCTATTGATCTGATTATGGACTTGGACTTGTAAAAACTAGTTTTTACCATTATTTCCTCCCTCCGCCTCCTATTATTATTATTACTCTCCAACGATCCATATGTTGGTCGGATAAAAAGTTTCCAAGTCTGTTCCAACTTCAGAGTTGAATAGCATCTGTCTTGGAAGGTGAAGGAAAGGCTTCACTTTCACCATTTTGGAACGACTCTTGGACCTCCTCGTCCAACCCAATCCAATCCATATCCAATATGCCTGACGGTTTTCTCTCGTTTCTGTATTAAACTGATATTCCTCCGCCATCTTTTCCCCTCCTTCCCTTTGATCTTTTTTGTTTGATCTCTCTCCAAACATCTGCTCCTTGGACTAGACAAGAGCGAGTTTGAAGAGAAGTTAACGAGAGAGAGCTTAAGATAAAAAAAAAACTTCCTTTTAAATTTTTTAGACGCTTCTCTCGTCGACTATCCAGATCCTCGACAAAGTTTGCTCTTATCCATTCTGTTCCATCTCATCATCATCATCATCCAATCCTCCGCCCGTCCCCTGCCATATTTCTTCACTTTCCCCGTTACCATCATCCATCCAAACAAATAGTGAAGAAAAGGGGTCTTTTGATCTCCTTCGATGAGTTGGAAAAATAGGGAAATGCGGAAGGAACAGTCGATGAGCTCCCTCCTGGTCAACGTCAAGTCAAAGTCAACATACCTACTTTCGCGTTTTAGAGATGATGATGGGAAGGAAATCGAGATGGAGGAGAAAGTGAAAACAAAATTGTGTCACAATCCAAATTCAACTCCATTCCATATTACAAGCACGAGGAAATCCAGTAGGTACTTAAAACTGGAGTCGGCTAATGCGCTGCGGTAAAAAGCAATAAAAAATCAATAGAACCAAGCCAATAGACCGGTGGCTGTTTGGACTTTTTTAAGACTGTTTAGTTAGGCTCGATCTAGGTAAAAATAATAGAAAAGAATTAAATTGGCGATGATGATGATGACATGGATGTGGTGGTATGGTGTGGCATGGTATGGTGACCTCATTTTTTCGAGCAGGGCCTTCATCTGGAATAATATCTCCTTGAAAAGTTAAATTGAATCTAAACCATAACTCAATAAGGAATAACGGACTTTAAACCATGAAATGGGTGGATAGATAACTTGCTCACTCATTGAGCTTTCTGCTGGGTTGCTCAATGAGTTGTCATAGTGCGACGGACACAGTCACACGGACGCAAGAGACAA
>JAQIXQ010000446.1:0-29747 GCA_034700485.1 Pseudosinella alba
AAGCCTGACTTCCAAAGGCAAGGGAATCAAGCCAGTGAAGAGTACGATGACGAAGAAACAACCCCCGCAGGCCCCACAACTCCAGGAGCCTCTCCAGGCATGCATTTTATGTTGCTGACCTTAACGAATTTTTATTGGCATTACATAATATGAAACAAACTATTTCATATATAGGAGATGTTGTCCGAGGAGTTGCCGGGATCATAACCAGTTTGGGCACCTTCAACTTAGGCAACTTCTGGAATTCCTTCGTCAACTTCTTCCCTCCAAACCAGAGAGAGGGCGCCCAAGCAGTGGTGGAGTCATCCTTGGGTCGAAGGCCTTCCAAGTGGCCCACCTTACCAACGACCACCACTAAATTGACAACGACAACCAAGGATGAGGATGAAATTGACTCTGAAGAAACCACAAAATCGGCGGTGACGGCTGCCCCAGCCGGTGCAACGGCAACAGTGGCACCTGGAACAGCTACTGTAGCACCTGCGGCGGGAGCCCCGGTTACTCAAGCAGCGGTAGCCAATGTAGCATCAGTTACCCAAGCAGGTACAAGAGCACCGACGACTAGGTATACTCTTCGACGGAGAACAGGCACCGTCTTACCTGGTGACGCTGATTTTGAAACGACTGAGACTCCAATTGTTGCGAATACCAATGAGCCATCAACAGCCTCAGGGAGTGTATTGGGTGAAGACGACGAGGTTGAGCTATTATCAGCATATTCATCATCAACATTAGCAACTGGTTCAACTTCTTGATTTTTTTCTTTTAATATGCACGCGTTGTTCTAAATGGAAAATACATTAACATATATTCAGCAATAAAAATGGTCGTCTAAATAAATTAGATCAATTGTTGGGTACCCTGGAATTGTTAAATGTTTTCTAACTGGCCACGTTATTGACGCATGATTGATGGGTCTCGTCTACCTCGTCAATTCACAGACCAAGTACTACTTGATCGTTGCATACATCTATGATTGTGTGATGGCAGCTATGACTTGTCTTGACAGAACTGGTATTCACTACGTGATTTGTAGTTCTGAGCGAAAATTATACTTATATGTGGAACTCGGTAATTGGGATTAATTAGCACATCCAAAATTTAGTTTGCATTTTATTTCAATTAAAAAATTAAGTGTTTTATAGGAAGGAGGAAGTGATATCCTTAATCAATAAAGTGCTATATGTATTTCAGTACTCCCTTGAATTAATTTCATGCAATTTTACTGCTGTCGTCTGTTGTATTTTAATACAGTAGAGCAGAGCAGAGGAAGCTCCAACAAATTCATTTGCCTTGTCATCTCGCCGTAAACCTCGCTTATACTAGCATTTAAAATCTATTAATCCGGCCAGGCATTAATAGGAGGAGTCATTCAATGTTCCATCTTGGAATTTTCTGGTAGATATCAATTATCATGACGTAACTTTAATTACTCCTTTTGAAGCTAGAGCAGGAGTGGATTTTACAAACTGCATGTATCTATCTATTTCTGCTGTCTTCGTTGCTAATTTTACTTTACATGTCTAGCTGGGCATGTTCGAGAAGCATTGAGGATCCCAAAATCCAAGCATGTACTAGTATCATTATATAAAATCTAACCATGCCGTACTCATGGTGTAATCTTTGAAAGGATATCATATTTAAATATCATTTAAACGCATAGTACTATATTTCTTTGTTAATATTACGATTCTTTGGACAACTCTAACTCTTTTATGATACTTTTGTATTAATTGCCGACGCTCCATGTGGGAGAAACTGGACCATCAAAATTGAAGTAATTGTCAGAAAATACAGATAATTCTTATGCATATATATATATAATTGTTGGTTACATTATTGTATAATTGTAATCAAGTGAATCAAATATCAAATGGCATTTGTGTCATTTCATGAATTTATCAATGCAATGCATATATGATGGATATGACTTGAAATATGTAACTCCTTTATAGACGGTGACCTAATTAATTAATAGGCATCAACTCTAAATAAAAAGGTTTGCTTCTTTGCCCTTATTATGAAAGTTAATGAGAATGCAATAATGAATTATTTTTTCATCGATTTTACTTTTACTTTTATTCAGGTGCAAAAGATAACAAAACACTATGTACCTCTATGCATTTTGCTACTAATGTGATTGGAAAATTGCTGGTGTGGTGATCTGATAAACTGTATGATTGGTAGTAAAATGTCACCCCATATTAGGCTATTGAAAGTAAAAATTGAATACTTGGATTAGCGAAAAATTCCTAATAATAATGTTTTTACTTAGAAATCAGCATGTTCATGTAAACAACTGCATGTATATGTTTATTATTGATCTTATCACTATTATCACCCTCCTAGGTATATCGAAAAATCCTTAGTCATCAGTATACTACGAAGTGTTGTTGTTATTGTATTCAGCAGTTACCACAAAATTAAACAGGGTTCCGTCGGACAAAATCAAATCAGCGCAAATATTACTTCTTAAAAAATGATAACATTTATTTGCTTCTAAGAATTTGCAAAAAACCCGCAACATTGAGTTGCATCTGTTGCTACAAAGTATCAGTCAGATAACGAAAAATCTACATATTTCAGACAAAGAAAATAACTTGACAATTTATATGCCCGAGACAAGCCTTACCTGCACCCAAATTACATGCTCACAGAAAATGATCTCTGCATGCAGTATCAATCATCTTATGATTTCTGGATTCTAGATCAGCAAAAATATTGGCCTGATCATGTCTTTGTACGCCTAAATGTACTTAGGTAAATAAACTTTAGGTACGTCTACAGCAGTATTTATGCAGAGGGAGATTGACTTTACATGAGAACATGCATTTTATCATTAGCTGATCACGGACAAGACGTCAGAATTAATTGGGAGTATGTATCTAGTTTTTATTTATAGTCTATTCTTCTGAACTGGACTACAATTTCTGGTTCGTGAGAAGTTTTTTTTATATCAAAAGCATGTATGTATATCTATTCTTACTACAGTGCAATTTCGTTCAATGTAAAATTATACTGGTAACCACAATTGATGAGGTAGCAAAAGTTGCTTCTGCCAAATTGTACATCTCTTATTATATAGGTTTGTAAAATACAAATAAAATCTTGATATTCCTCCTGATCAACTTCTAGTTCGCATCATATCCTGTACGTGAGTACACCTCAAGCATTAGTTATTCTTCGTTAAAGTAAATATTTTTCCAAAATGGTCAAACTTGGGATCTTCCTGACTGTGCTCATCCTTGTAAGTGAAGTATTTACATAACCTAAGTTATCTAAATTAAAGTACATTTATTATTAGTTACTTTATTAATTTATCTCCAAAAACATTTTCTTCAATGTGGGCAATTAAATAAACTTATATTTTCGATTTCTTCTTTCCAGGCAGTCACGTTGACTCAAGGGCAAGCTCAACAAAAATCTTGCCGAGCAGTATTTTCAGACATGAACAGGAGGCAGCTCACGTGGATCAATCAGTGCGTAAAGCAGCTTGGGTATAAGACGGGAAGGGAGAAAACTCAGAAATCCGCATGTGTCATGAAATGTGTCCTAGAAAATTTGCAGCTAGTGAACAAGGATGGGTTCCTGGACCTCGATCAGTTCAATAAGTATCTGACTACTCAGTGGCCAGAGCACTTGATTGACAGAGCAAACTCCACTTTCCAGCCTTGTGCTAAATTGAAACGTAAGGGATACTCCAATGTTTCGAAATAAGCGACTTAGTCACCTTTCATCAAAATTTATTTTTTAATTGTTATACAGGAGATGAGTCTAAAGTCAATGATGAGTTCTGCAAAGATATTGAGCCAATTACTAAGTGCCTTCAACGAAACTTCTCCAACGTAAGCTTACCTTATCCCTATTATACTACCTGTTCAATAAGAATGTAAATTGATTGTTTAAAAATTAATTATACGTCATAATTATTAATGTTTATACTATAAACTTTATAGCTTTGTCGGGGGACTTAATTTCCATTTCTAATGTGTGGTCCATTAGACTTTGACAATAAGATGCGACCAAGTGACATCTCTCTATAAATGAAACACTTTCTTCTCAAGTTATATAATTGCATAAATGTAACATTAAGTGTCTATTGTTAATTGTTTCTTTTAAATAAATATAATATTTACAAATACATTATCATAATATCATATTCATTGTGAACTTATAAACTAGCTCATATAATGTACATTATCATTAGAGGTAATTATCAGTTAACATTTTAATTGTTTACATAAAAAAATGATTGATTTTGGTTCAACGTATCACGGCGGGTTTCTTAAATCTTCATCCATTTTGCTTATTATTTCGTATCAAAAAACAATATTTTGCGACGAGACTGGACTCAATGGAACTAACTACGTTCTCCTCCCATTTGGCGAGTTTTCTTCACTTTCATCTGCTGCTCCGTTAAGATCATAGTCTGTACCGCCTACGTCCTCAAATGTTGCGGAGAACCAGACACTCGTCGGGACATTTTGACATCCTATTAAATTAATCAGTATGTATGTTTTTAACAGAGCTAGTTAAAGCAATAAGTACATTAGTGTTTAATCAACTACCTTCATAAAGTGTCTTAAGTTCCCTTGAGTTAACGGGCGGAATCAAGTCGCACGGTGCCCCGATCAGTGACACCTTTGATGAGATTCCAGACGTTGAGTCATAACCCACAGGATTGGAATCAAGCATGCCAGTGATGACATTCTGAATGAATACAGTTATGATTTATTGTAAATTATGTGCAATTCTATTTGAGATTAAATTTTTTTTATAACTTTTTAGGTCAAAATGCGGAAGCATTTATTTTTGTACATACCTGATGAATATGTTTAATGCACGTGGCAGATTCAGAGTGATTAGCCCATAAATTTGTCAGCTCCCCTTTCGTCGTCGCTTGATTTGGGAACCCGGCCGTGAAGAAGATAACGTTCTTATGCTCCTTGCTCTCCTTCAGACTGCTTAGCATTATGTCGGTATTGCTTTGATCCGACAGTACAATCACTCTTCTTGCCTCACAGGAAAGAAGATCAGATAAGAATTCTTTCACCGTGTAAACTTCCAGTTCGTCAACCTATGCAAATATTTCAGAAATGCAATTTTGTTTTAAAGAATTTGATCAATGAGGCATTACATTTATCATCAGTCATCACATCAGCTCGGCTGTAGATAATTAGATGCAATAAATATTTATGTACCATTCCATTATAATCCACATCCCAAAGGAGCATGTCGCCTTCAATGGTGGTTGGATTATTTAAATAAATAAAGAGCGTGTCAGCGCAATGCCTCGTTTCGCAAATTGTCCGGATGTGACCCCTTAGCCCCGTTTTCATAGACGACGACAAGTACCCGCTGTCATCATACATGGATCTCCCACTCTTCCCCGGAGACTGTCGATTCTTTCCGTTGGCGTAGAATGTTTTTATTGACTCCGGGAGGAAGCCCAGGCTGCTTAAGGACTCCTGCATTTTTATGATATTCTCAAAGGACTTAATATCAGAGTGGAGTCTGTTCCAACCTCCACCCAAGAGGATGGCTCGGTCACAGGTCTGGAATAATTTACACCTGGTGCCCACTCCAGTATGGCTGGTGTCGCAGCTATAACCATTCCAAAAGTATATTACATGAGAATAACTGAATTACTTTGTTCATTTCAATTCAAACCCTTCCAAAAAAAATTATCTCTTACCGTTTAGAATTGGCCTCAGAAGCATCACACAAGACTCTCCTGGTATCCTCCAAAGGTCGGAGTGTGGGGCAAGCTGCGAACCCAGATAGGTTGACACAGTTCAATAAATCATTAGTCAAGTGGGTCCCACTCATGCCTCCATCATCAGCATCATTATTCAACCCAACCGTCGGGCTAGACGGGGATGATGAAATTGACGACGCAGTTGTAAATCGCTCTGTTGGATAAACAGTTGGGAGGAAATCTATGTGGCATCTCCTCGGCTGTAAACCACCACCGGTGTACCTTTCCAGGCGGTTGGGACACCGAGGTTTCTTGGCTACTGTGATGCAGGTCTCATCTGAAATTAAACAAGAACATTACATCATGTCATATTATACAATACAAAGTAGCGAAAAATATCCTAAAGGATTTTTTTCTCCTATTATGAAAGGATTTTTCTCAGTAAAATAATTACACATTGTGCAATTTTTTGGGAATCATGAAAGGGTTACTGTTCGGATACAATAATACGGTAAATATGATCCATTATATGGTTTGCTTTGCTCCTTTGCGGTTTTTAGATATTTTAGATTTGATTACGTATAAAAATACGCTAACAAATGAGATACTCGACTCATATCACATTTCAGGTGGTTTCATGTATTCTATGACCAATGAGATTTCTTTTTAATACTTTTCTTTCCCTATTACTACGATATTCTAGCTCTGCTTTAGTCTCCTTGGGGGTGGTGGTGGTTAGTTGGACAAAAAGCTTTAAGTGGTAGGTTATTCCAGATGATTATGAGGACACAATTGGGTCGGCATCCCTTTGAAGTCGGCAAGATCAAAGGATTCTGGCTCGTGGCACCTTCTCCTCTGTCGAAACAAACGGATGCCGCCGCTATTCCGACATCAAAAATGCTTTCCCACGAATCCATCCACCCATTCCTTCTGCTTCATCCATCTCATAGTACATAATATGGGAATTAATGCTTTTACTTGGGAATCGAATCATTCCATTGCACATGGTAGTGCAATGCAATGAAAGAAAAAATCACATCAAAGAACAATAAAACCACGATCGATTTTTTGATAGATGGATGTGGTGCTAGTGATTCGAGATGATAAAATTGATAATGCGGTCTTTGGCAATGTGGTAATAAAAGCCCCAAAAACAATTGATTTGAATTTGATTTAGAAAAAAATATTTCTTTGGAAATGATTCTCACTGGCTCTTTTTGTTTGTCAAATGGGAAATATTTTAAAAATACATACATGTTACGTATGCTTTGGTATTGGTATATCGTTATCACTGCATTCTGAAATGAAATGTTATGTAACATAGTTTTACCTGTTGTGAAGATCTGGAATTCTTCTTTGCATTTTCTTGAATCCACCCCAAAATCAATATAAAATACTGCCACTGTGTGCCCAAAATTCTTATTGCTGTACGGATCGAGGGCCAAAATGGCATCATGGGTTCCACCAGCCTTGGGAGTGCTGGAGTCAGGGAAAATTGCAACCACTTTGGAATCCCTCTTCCAGGAGTTTTCATGCTTCCCATTTTTGGCACTGTTTACCAACAGCCCAACTGCATTCGGGGATCCCCCGGCAGATGCAAAATAAACCGAGATTTCTGACCTATCTAGTTGATTCAGAAGGAAGCACTCATCCTCGGAAGATGCAATGTTGGACTCAATGCACCGGTGAAAATCAAAAAATTTCAGGGCTGTGCCGATCCACTTATTCAAAAGCTGATTGCTCACGGGTTGGTTGATCATTCGTGCCCCATTGTAATAGGGATATAACAAGGAGGAATTGTTCCGGGGAGGGAACACCGGATGTGAATGAACGACGTGGGGATAAGTGAGACTTAGTATTAACCCACTCACGAAGCACATATAGAACCACATCATTCCTCTAGTTAATGTTTCTTAATTGATTATTTAAAAAATTACTAGTTTGTAAGTGAGTTTTACAAGTCACGGGTCAACCGATAATGATAATATAGTAAAAATGATTTGCCTATTGTACTTTATATTTCAGCAGAGCTCAAACTTGGTCCATCCGCTTTCTTCAACGCTCCCGACTGATTTGCAACTCCTTTGGGAAAAACATACTGGACTTGGTGGACACTTCCACAGGAATAATGGCTAGAGGTCCGTCCGTCGTGATGATAAGTAGGGATAATGACGGGCGTTGATGATGGGACAGCTCTAAATTCTAGATTTGTGTAAAACGTGAGTTTGATGTCATAGCTTTGAAATGGACTCACAAAGAACATACATAATACATTGTGCTTACACCCAAATGAGATGAGTAACTTCTCTCTCTTTCTCTGTTCACTGCCACCATCACCACCAGCGACACGGACACCGACCACTGCTGATTGATAGTAACCGTAGTAAAAGCTCAGATTTTGCTCTTTTCTCATAATGTGAGCTATACCAGAATGGGCCTGTTTAAGAGCTTCACCGTCCACATATCATGATCATGACACCGGGTATAGACCGATAGGTTGCCGCTGCCGTTTTCGTGTATGTGAGGTAGTTAAGGCAGGAAAACGATTAAATGTTAAAATAAACAGCGGCTAGCTTAGGGTCGGTGCTTTATACCCAAATGAAAAAGGTGAATATCAAAGGCTTCTGCCGACAAATCCTGTCCCTCGCCCACTTTGTGCCTTGCCGTCGTCTCGTTGAAGAGATCAGTCAATTTCAAGCATCACCACCACCACCATCTCATCACCATCGGCCTGCTGCTCCAACTATATTGCCTGGCGATGCAATAGTTGCAAGTGTAAAAACTATCCTTATTTTTATAAGACGGAGAAGGGGCTCCTTCGAAGAAATGAGAAGGTTTTTTTCTCAATACAAGCCATAGCCACAACAACGCCACCACCACCAAATTTCTCATCGGCACATCTGCGTCTGTAGGAACGATATCATGTTTTGTATTTGTCTTCCATTACATGTCCCCCTCAAAGATGTAATTTATTGCTACTTCACTTACTGCATATTATCTGCATACACAAACATATATTTTTTTCGGTATGAATTCCGTCGGCAAAAAATCATCTACTATAATACCGGTCCCGCAATTCCCGAGACGATGAAGTGCCAAGAGTCAATATTGAATATGGAAAGAGTATTTACTTTTATACAAAAATCGTCATCTTTTGTGAAGGCCGAAAATTTTGGGGGATGTAAAAATAGCACTCTTTATAAGTAAAAAAAACAACTTATCATCTGAAAATAAATCAATCTTGAGAGAAACGGATGTGTTCAATGTCTTCGGGATCTAGGTGGAGTTCGAGTTTTTGTGATATATTTATTTTATTTTATCTCCAAATTATGGATTAAGGTCAGTAGATGAAATATGAGATGGGGAGAGGGGAAATTGGAATAACTACGAATGTAGATCAAGCACACACTTTACTAGGAATCCAATGCTAAAAATTTATTGAGTCAACCCCTTCTTCGCTATATATCCATTTTTACTGAAATAATATTAGACTAGATAACTTTACACTTTTCTCTTGTTTGATTTATTAGCACTGAATTCTAAATAAATCCTTCTTTCTTATATTTGCTTTGCTTGTCATATATATTGATTTGAGAGATAAATATATAGATGCAGCCATTCTAAAATTTCTTACTCGAATTATCTCTGTAATCCCATCAATATCAACCCAGTTATATAGCATGTTTACTCCCTTCCGGTTATTGATTTCCGGTGTATATCTCAGCATGCATAATTAAGTACAGTTAAGTATAGCTATGATTATGAATCGGTAAGAAGACAACAAGTTATTGACTTAAATTTAAATTGGCCTAATTATTTCTACTCATTAGTAAAGTAATTTATATAGTACAAATTATTTCTAGCGTACATGTAAATTACATAAGTATATTTAATTGTTCAACATATTATGAACTTGCCAAATTAAAATACATACGAAATAATGTTTGCGACATCTGCTTTTAACCCACATTTTCCTAAACTATAAACTAATCGTAAGTAACCTCACTACACTATCTAAAATTAATTTGAACTGTTAAAATATTACTGTCCAATATCTCAATTAAAACTATGCAATAATGTTAAACACAACGCGACTGCTTACAAATTAAACGTGAATGAAAAAACATTAAATACATTATTGACATTCTACATAACTCACAACAGTAAATGAGAAAACATCTCAAAACAAACTACAGAGCAGAGTGAAAGCATTATAAAGTCTTTCATACCAATGCTCATCCCTCTACCTTGTCGATCATCTACAAAGTTTTGTATTGCTGTAACGAGATTTTAACATTAATTATAATTTAGTCTAATGTAATCTAAAATAACATTTTGTTTTCTCTTAATTCTCTTCCCATAATTTATCGTTTCACATTCCAATAACCATATTACACCATATTAATTTCACAATTTGGATTGAATTTTGTTTCCCTCAAACGTTTCTATGATTTGGCCTTCAAATAGCCAAATAGTACCGATTACGTAGTTTCTAGTCATTTTTTTATGATGGATATTGTTTGACGTAATTTCCTCTTATCGTTATTCACATTTGCATACCCATAATAATTGTTTAATACTGTTCTGATGTAATAAATACATACTCCATCTTCAAAAATTCATTTTTGCCATTTTATACTCTAGACAAATCCGTTGTTCTTTATTTAGCAAAATATTTACATCCATTATGTATTTATGTTATCTTTTTAAATATATTCTACTTTTATTACATGATTAGCTTTCTACACTTATTATCCCACAATAGTAGCTTTAAATTGTAGTGTAAAGTGGAAAGTATTGTAGTGTATAATAGTTAGATGTAGCTACGTTTAACTACATAGATTCAAAAATGTATACGTTGTATTTTTCCATTACTTCACCCTTTTTGCTTAGGAAAATTGTTCTCTTGATATTTTATGAAAGCCTGCTTTTAAAGTTGTTAACATTGTTTAATATATATTTTTCGAATTGGTTTCCTTCATTTTAAATTGAAGAATTTAGCTAATGTAGACGTAATATATTTCAATTCCAAATACCATGTTTCAATTGCTTCACTTGAACTTGCCGATTATAAATTTTTCATTGTCATAAATAAAACTGATTAATTTTGGATTGATATATAGTTTTTGATTGTATTAAAATTCCCATGATTTGTAGATTCCAGTCTCCTTCCGTTATTTACCAACGTTTAAAAAAACAAATCATACAGGATGTTTTCATGATATATTTTTATATAGTTTTTTTTTGTAAATCAAACATTATTTTGTTTTCTTTTTGGTACAACAAAGTTAATTCCATTTTTATTGTTAGTTTTGTTATCTTTATATATATATATTTCATCTAGACTTACAATTTGTTAGTTAGGTTGCTAATTTCGGATGGTCAATCAATTATATATTATTTCCTTATTATTGATGAATATGAATACGCTCGAATATTGTTGATGTTCCCTCGCTATACAACTTTGGTTAGAAATTAAACTTTTTTTGTGTTAACTTTCCCTCATATAAAAAGTGATGTTAGTAGATATAATTTTTTTAAATCATGTTTTGTTTGTTTCGGAACAATGTAAACAAATTTTCAATATTTTTAAAAACCTTTTTTAAATTTCCAGTCTCCTATTGTTTCCCTTTTTGAAAAAGTGACCACATAATTTTATTTTCTCTTGCCTGATTAATATAGTTAGTTGGGACGTTAGTTCTAATTTCATTTCTGATATTTTTCCATATATAAAATTTGTATCATTTGTTTCCAATTGGTTTCCTCCTTACTTGTTTTAATACAGGCTATGTAAGAGCTACTTCAATTTTCCTCTTCTTTTTGATAGTTAATGCATATATATTACGGTTCCTTCCCGAGTTCATATAATATGTTAAGTGTCTACATGTTCTGTAAATACAGATATTATTCTACTTTTCATGAAAAACTACATCTACCTAAAAATTGGTTTACTAAAAGTGACCTTGTGTCGGCTTTTTTTTATTGGATTTTTCCAAAATATAATTAACTTTTTTCCTTCACTAGCGTTGCTGCTTTATATATATCTACCTTGTAAAATCTACAGTTTTCTCTTCTCTACTTTAATACTTTGATCACAACGATTTTTCGATGATATAATATGTTTATGGATTCTATAGCGCTTTTAAGGAAGAATTCTGATTTGTTTTGATATAATATGTACGATGGAGCTCGCTATTATATATATAGTTGATGATGGGCCCTGATATATTTTTTTCTTGTTAATTTACATATTTAAATATAAACTTTTTACTTCTCTCAAGTTCGATTCGAATGATTGCCGTTTCCTTATACTTTGTAGTTTGTAGGAATAATGTATGGTTAAGGTTAGGTTATATATAGTAAGAGTAAATATAATGGGTTAATCCGATATTTTTTGCAAAAAGTTTAAAATAACAGTTTTTACTTTGTATATGAAAACTTTTAGTGAATTGACTTTGGCTGGTTATAAAAAAATCAATGAGGTTTCGTTTTTATAAGGTCCCTATCAGAGGATCATGCATCATGCATGGATGATTTGTTTCAATCGCAAGTATGTAGGCTTAGAAAAATTTTAATAGCAGGATTATGATAACCGTATTTAGGTATTTACGACTCTAAAAGTTGCAAAGTTGTTTGCTTTTCTTAGAAAAAGTTATTTTTTAAAAAATTTATGGCCTTGGCAGGAACCATTATCTTTGTACCCAATTGTGTAATTTGCTTAAAGCTCCACGCAAAATATAAATAAAAGACATTCGGGAAAATTCGGATAAGCTTTGTTTGCAGTTTGACTCCATTTTGACACATCGTTTTTTATACGTAAGCTTGTACCAATTTTTTAAGGTTTAAAAAGTGATATTTTAGGATAAGTATTTTCCCGGGAGGATAGGACCCTGATAGGAGTGATATATCTCCGGCAATTAAATTTAAAGACGAGTGTTATCCACTGTGCTGATATCTTTTCTTCAACTTTCCAGCTCTGACAAGGAATAAAAGCGATGGGAGCCCGGAAAGAAGGAAATAGCGAGAGTGTGAGATGTGATGTGGTTGTATAAGTTGAGAATGACAATAATGACGAGATGACAACATTCTTTGATGATCCGGAAATGAACTGGAATATTTATATATGTTTTTCGTAGTTTAGAAGACAGACGAGGGAACCAGAGAAGTTTACTCATCTCCATTTTATTTGAGAAGTTTGCCAGCCCTTTCGTTTGCTGTCTTAATGCGAACCTCGTTCGATGTAGCCTAAAAAATATTCAATAGAAAAATATGTCAGCATTGCTTTCTGAAATTGCAATCAACATTTGTTATGATTTTAAAATGGATGCTAAACATGCCTTCATATTGACTCTGTCCAGCTGCCGATTCTGATTCTCGATTTCACTCCCCATGTCGATCGCCATATTTCTGAGATTCCCCACCATGGTGGACACTTGACCCATATTATTCTCCATTTCATCCTCTCGTGCGTCATTCGTGATCCTTGGAACATTTTGAAATTAGAGAAGATACAGAAGGAATATAAAAAACTATATGATTTTTTTTAAATAGAAAAGGCATAAAAGGTTCTAATTGAAATGTTCAAACGTACGACCCAGAACCAGAACAGGTTGGCTATGCCATAATATCCTACTTCACAAGTTCAAAAATAAACTGGTAAAGAGCCAAAGAATCAAGTGCACACGCTGCTGTCGGCCAACAACAATGGCCACTATAAAATGTACAATGTGTGTGTGATGTGATAAAGGACTTGTAAGACTTATTATTATTATGGTGCCCACTTGTCTGGATTGAACCAATATCATCGGGAATACAATACCTGTCATGCTCCTAATATGCTTATAAAAATAGGTGGCATTTCCCTTCTTCTCCCTCACAACAATAATTATATTATTCATTCGGTATTCGGTAAAGCTGAACACGTTACAGAAAGGAGCGATAAAATATAAGCCCATTTCTCTAACATTTTCTTGGGTAGGATCCAACTTATCTGGCTGTCCTCAATTTATCACCCTTTCACATAGATTAGCATTGCCTCCTGGTAAATTCGCTCGGTGTAAAGTGTAAACAGCACCTGGACAAAGGAGATACTGACAAGAGAAGGTGTCTCGTGATGCCCCAGTCCAAGTTAAACTGCATACTACATAACCTAAACCTAAAGCCTTTTGGAATGCATGTCGCATTTCTGATCTGAAGAAAGCAGATTCTATATTTAAACAGGCACCTAAATTAAACCTGTAGTGCACATACAACTAACTCAGGAAAAATCTTTCCAATGTATTTTAATTATTTTAATTATACTTGTACCTCGAATTAAAAAAAAAATCTGCAATTATAAAATGCTTGTTTACTCATACCAAATATGATCAAAGAGGACGCGTTAATTCACTTGAGAATTGAAAATCAGACAAAAACGAGACAACGACCATATTATTAAACTCTACCTTAGTCAAAGGATGAACATTCAGAGGTGAGTATAGAGAGGAGGTTTGTTGACTATTTTTAGATCAAATGTTAATTAGCCTGCAAGGCTATTTCCTTATCTGTGACATGTCGTGTTTGTGTACTCGAGACTTTTATTTTATATGGTTGGCTCGGCATATGCCCGTGGGCAGATACGGTGGCTGCAAATGCAATGCGATTATGATGAGTTTGATATGGTTATGCATGCAACAAACAAATTTTTTTTTCGATCAATGACGGAAATTGGAGAGTCAAACAAAGGCCGAAGTGTTTGATTATAATGAGCATGGCACATGATAATATATTGTTGAGGGCATAGACGAAAATGACATACTTAGAAATATATCCTCCGTAAGCTGGAACTCCATTCCTGTCATCACAAACTCTTGTCGGTTGGCTGTTACATACTACCCCATCCTCATTTCCTTTCCATGTCCCACCATCTTCTTTGAATTCTGATGATCTACATTAGGAAGAGAAAGAGAGAGAAAAAAAAGGAATGAGAGAGAAAGCGACAGACATGTAATTATGATCGTGATCAATACATGCAAGCACTGACTATACCAGTGTCTTCAAATACAGCCATGAATATATAATAATATGTATAAGGTTTTCCTCAAGCTCCAACTATAAAATCTTTGCCATTTTACAGGTATACGCTTACTTTTTGCATGGAAGCACACACAGTCCACAACATTTCTCCATCCCCTGCAAATTCTTCTCGGCTTCTCTCATGTCCTCGTTGATCTGGATCATGCCTGATTCAATATGGTCCAATTGTTCTGTGGAAGATAATTGTAACTAAATGTTATTCTACTCGTAGGGACGACTATCAACATAACGAAATGACTAATCATGTTTGGTGTACAAAGATCCCCAAATTCCATTCGTCTCAACGAGCCGCTTTAAGTGAATGCATGAATGAATCATTCCAAACGAATGCGAAACGAAGGAACATAAAGTCTAATTGACAGGAATGACAGGAGACATGACAGATTTAGATGTCTAACTATCTCAACGGTTTTTAGAGATTGGCCTAGTCGATTTTTGCTAAAGTCGATTTTGGGGATGTTTGTTAAACAACTAATAATATTTTGAAGTGCTTATACTGTTTACCTCCTTGATCATCCAGAGCGACCAGCGTTCTAATTCCTGCTTCTTTACTCTGTTAATTAATTGTTGCAATAATTAGTTGTAATTTTAACAATACTCATTCTTCGAATTTGGCCTGCTTAAAAAATACATTATATGCTGTTATTTAATAAGAGTATAGCTACATTACATTTGCCAGTGTCATATTGCTATGAACTGCCATGAAAGTAGAAAAGCGTAATCAATGATCATAATAAGCACAATAGCGAGCTATATAGAACTGACGCGATGATAGTTCTTACCTCCTCACAAAGAGCAAGCATCCGTCGAGTGCTATCCAACGACTGGAAATTGAATGAGAAGAGATGCATATTATTTCATTGATCTTTGAGGACTTTAATCGAGCAAATCCATTTGAGGGAAACCACAAAGTGTTTCCTTTCCTTTGCGTATACTTGATGAACGATTTGCTAGAAATCCTTATATGTAATTAAATTATGGGCATTGCACGATCGTGCATATGGACTGAATGCCACATTCCATTCGTTAACAAATATGGCGGACGTTCTTATAATTAGTAATCGGAAATTCACAAGGAAATTTATTTTCAGGAAATAGACATTTCAAGATTGGGAAAAAGCTTTTCATACGTAGGATATTAGGCTGATGTAAATACAATTGCATTGCCGTGCTGAAAATTGCTTACTTCATCAGTAGTCTGGTTTGCCCTCAGCTGAAGTTCTTCCAGCTCCGACATGGGAGCTGGGGGTTCCTCGACTGGCGGTGGTGGCATGATGTTGATATTTTACTGCTCCCTGGGAATAAAAAAATCCTGTAATTACTCTTATAGTTATTAGTGGCCTTGCTTCATGCACAGCGTGAGCTGACAAAGGTAGCCGCTCAACTAAGGAATGACACGAAAGAAAACTGACTACTTCATTTTTAATGCTAAATACCTGTTTTAAAGTTAAAAAACCATACAAGCGCATTAAGAATTTACGGTGCTAACTAAACTACAAGTTTAGTACCATCGAGTACAGCAAACAATCGGATGAATCCACTTGTTTTAGCTATTGAAGGAAACGTATCTTTATTTTAAGGACATTTTAAGAAAGCAAAGGAAAATTTTGTGATTATAGCGATTTGCAAAAATAAAGAATTGGAATGAACTTATAGACAGGTAGAACCACTTAAAGGTTACAATGACCGCTTAACCTTTAATAGACTATTTTTCATTGTATTGCATGAACTGTTCAGGATGAACATGAACTCTTAACGGACAAGTTAATATAAGGTCACTAACATGTAGTCAGGGAATTTTGAAAATTAATAATAGGTAAATTACCTTCGGGAATGTATCCACACAAGATATACTTCCAGTTGGAAATCAGTAATCACGTGTTTTATTTTCTCACTCACTCTACAAATACCTCGCTGACTTCCACTTAATTTTTAGTAAACTCCCAAGTAAAACTTAGAATTCGAAATTACTGGTTTTTCTATTTTAGAAGTATCTCTGCATTCAATGGAACACTTAAACTTCAAATACTGAATAGTCGATCTATATTTTTGTCACAATTGTCCAGCTCTCGTACTTCCTGTTTTGGCCCTTACTTTCTCCGGTTAGTAGCAAATTATAACATGGCATATATGTAATTAAATCAAATTAGTTCGCATTACAAATTGATAATGGGCATTAATTAACGGAAACGAAAAAAATCAATTTAATGATTATATTAATTAATCACACCCCGCAAGTAACAGAGGAAAGCGGCACAGAAGAAATATTATGCATTTACTATGCCCACACAGGGGAACACATGCAAGTTAGTTTAAATATAGATAATGATATATGATAGCGTTAGTAGTTGAACAAGGGCTTGTGTTAAGGAAAATAAACAGAAGAAATATGGACAAACACTAACAAAAGGAAATGGCACCCTGACCGAGCTCCAGAGCTGAAACTGCGTGACTAAATAAAAAGAAAGCATGTACGCTTTCCCCAATATCATCATCCTCATCGTCATCACCATCCTCCCCACCGCCGTCATCATATTTTAGTGCTGGGGAAACGAAACGAACCTGAAAGCTTTTCACCTCCCTTTTCCTCCAGCTACCCATTATATAACAGGAAGAATATAGCTTGGGAGCTTACAAAGTATGTGGGCTGGAGTTGGAGGATATATGTACATACTTATTCAATATGAACTCTCTGAAATAACGAGATCCCATAATAATATGCTCGTCTCTGTTCATGTATAATGTATCATGAACTGAAGTCTATCTTGTTATAAGCATGTATGTATTATCCAGCAAGTTGCAATGCAATAGTTTGAGTTTAGCCAGAAGCACAGGAACCAGCAAACTGTTCCCATCATCATCATCGTATCGTCATCATCTAAACTATAGCCTTAGTCACAATGATATTGAGTAGAAGGTGGGAGCTGGAGTTCTGGAATTGGAGAAGAAAGAAGTTGCTTCGGTTCGTTCTTCTTGGACTAGCCAGTTGAAGCTCCAGCAGGACAGGCTTACACTTTCTCTTCTTGTTTGAGACATAAGCCTAACGTGTGCGAGCGAGTCAGTGAGGGCTGAGAGGAGTGAGCTCATCCAAAAAGTTGGAGTGACATATAAATACTTTTCCCATTGTCAAATGTATGCCATGCCAAACCAGCCAGAACCGATGGTGCCCTTTTTTTACTTGGAAAGTTGGAAACTCAGTCTCTCTCGTTACTGCTGATGGTAGTTCATCTGGTTCTGGTGTATAATGCCCAAACTTAAAACATTTCCCCCCGAATGGAGTTTTTCGGGATCGATATTCTCCTCTTGCCACTCTCTCGACTCTTCTCGATCCTCTCCTGAGAGAGTAGAGAGCAAAGGAGGAGCAAGGAGGGCTTTATACTCTTCCTGTTTTAATGCTAATATCAGATGTAAAATCTTTAAAAAATGATGGTCTAAAGGTGTAGGTAGTTAACAGAAGACTGGGTGAGCATTACTCAAGTTGTAGGAGAGCATATTATGGAGTAAAGGCAAAGTGGTTCCCTTGAAATAATAATATTTTATGGTGGGGAATGACACTTTTTCTCTGGTTGGTTAGAAAGGTGAGGGAAATGTGGATGCTAATATGCACTTCTCAACTGGAATCAGTTGGCAAACAACCGCATTTTTTGCCGAAAAGAGAATATTGAATGAGTAGATTATTGTAAGATGTAAAAACAAGTATGCATTATTTGTTCTTCCTGAAGGCACTTACTTGAGTATGTACGTGTTTTTATCTTAAGAGCTTTTAAGTATGCTTTGGCATAAGGGTTGATAAATAGAGTTGATCTCACTTCCTCTCTCTCTCTCCCTCGCCGTAATCATAAGGATTAAATGTTAGTTGTTTAGTTATATGTTTATCTCTTTTTATTTAATGAATACAATCTAGACAGTATATCCAAGTTTTCATCTGCCATAGCCAAATGACAAACAAATGGCTTTTATGATTAAATGAAAGATTTCACTTTCTCTTATCTTTCATTGGGTTAATGAAATCCCAAGAAGCAGACTATTTAGACAGTATACTGATGTTTTAAAATCGCACATTCAATATTACATCACACTTGGCATGTCGAGAAAGCAGACCGAATATTTTGACTCATTTTTAATTCAGAAATCAGACCAAGAAATGCGATAAGTTCAAATTTAGCAATATATGATAATGATAAATGATGACCTTTACTTCTGATTGTTTTTCTTTGACACATGGAATTTAAATTCAGTCTATCTTTATATAGTTTATTTATCAAGCATTTATTTATTTATTGGCACTCGAACATTACAAAGGTTCGTGGATACAAAACAAAATATTTGTAGCATCGAAGTGTTAAGTTTCCATTTACCATAATGTTAATTAGTATTTTTTAACTTTGACCCACTTAACGCAGTCCGTAGTCCGTAGTTCAAAACATAAGTCCCTAATTGGCCCTACAAGTTTGCAAAAAATTATTGGTCAACGATTTTAGGAGAACTCAAACTTGGTGAATTCATACCTACGCCAATTTTGCGGAATTCTGATACTCCGCTCCTGGAGAAGTCTAACGGACATTGGACATCCGAAAGCATTACCTATCCAGGCAAACAACACGTACAACCTTTGCTAGATGGAACTACATGGAGTATTTCCGGAGCGTGAGTGCTGAGCTCCTGAACCTATAATCTGCCTGAGCTCATAGTAATCAATCATGTATTAATTTATTATTAATTTATAGATACTGGAAATATTACTTTTCAAGAAAAGTCTTAATTCTAATTTAGCAAAATCTGTATTGTAGCGTAGCTTGCTTACAATTTTACTTTAAACCTTGACAAACCTCTTAATTTAAACTCTTCAAAGCTTCATTTAAATGAGATCATCCTTGAAAACTTCCTACCACAAACGTGCTTCTTTCGCGTTCCACTATACTATTTCCACTCATTCTCAGAATACAAGCATCGGACATACCAGAATATTGATGATGCATTTAATGCAAAATAAAAACTTCTTGTGTCTCATAAAACTGTCAACTGATTGACAAAATATATACAAGCCATCTAAAGTATTCCGTCTTCTCCCGAAATAATTTATTTCCCACAATTTGGTAAGCCGAAAAGGATGAAAGTTGTCACCAGTAAAATTAGCAATCACGATTTTACAACTTATTTCTAGAGAACATTTGTGCATTATCATTACAATTATTATTGTCATCATTATATCCTTCTCTATTTTAATGGAGATGCATAATTTTGCAAAAGGTAACATGACCAATTTATTTATGGCCCTTCATGGAGGTCAAAATAAATATGATTGTGGTAGTGTGTAAATGTATATATATACCCCACAGAGCCACAGAGTCGCAGTTTCTCTCATATTAGTACACTGAGCTACCGTTAAAGTATTTTGTAGACGAGGGCTACTACAATCAAAACTCATTATTTTATTATTATATGACCAAACCAGTAGTAAATTGTAACCTCAGCAGACAGCCTGTCGCCAGCTTTTCAACATTGAGAATTTGAGGTGTGTTCATCAATAAATAATAAAAAAATTGTATGCATATGCTAGTTGCTTATTTAAATGTACTTTTCAATAGAAACAAAATAATGTCACTTTTATCCCCATTCATTCGATGCAAACCGATGGACTACCTGTCTATATTATATGCGAATCGGATGTCAAATATATACTTTTGTAAATAGGTACCTATGTGAATTGTCATCTATCCGCCGATATCAAACATGCTTATGCTCTCCAACTTTTACTGGTTGTACCACACAAGAACTACTATCAAGTCAAGTCGACAAAAAGAATCTAAAAAAATGTCACCTTTTTCACCTACACACCCACACACATTCACGATATACACGTTTTTTACCTATCCACAATACAATCTTGTCTTGTCGCATGACTGTGTACAGCAAAGTGATTTAGTTAATGGAGCAATAAAACGTATTAACTTTGTGGAGCTATTGTATTATCTGAGCTTTTATCTCCCTTTCCCATCTTGTACCGCGTCGTTACCAAACAAAATAAAAATAATTTTGAACACCTGTCCTTTCAAGAGTGATCTCATCATCGTGTAATTTATGAAATTATTTAAAATTCCCATTTGATGATGATGCATGCTAAAGAAATTCTTGCTATGAACGCCTATAACAGGAATGCCTATATACACTAGTCATGTAACTAGCATTGACATGACACGACATGAATTATTTTATTTGGGTCGACAACCGCACAGATACAAAAATAAATTTAATTACCGTCCAAAATACAAAAATAAAGCTAAATTTACTATGAATGGGTAGTTGGGTACAGTTTGTGCAAAAAAATGATGATGGTAATAATAATGATAATCGTCAAACCACCAAAGAATATACAGCAGCAATCCCAGTCAGCATTAGTTTTGAGAATGGGAATGGTAATTGGTAATGGGTAATTGAATAGATTAAAAAATGACGGTAATTAATGGGAGACGTGATGAGGAACACAGCACCTGTTGTTACGTATAAATTCTAAAATAAAAACTTGAACATCTAACAAGAAAGCATATCAGCAGCATAATATGTAGAGAGAGATGACAATCGCGAAAGGATATAGTTTTAAGGCATGACCACTTTTTGGGAATGTCAAGTCGGTGACTTCATTGAACCAATGAAGAAGAGTATGCGTTGACAGGTTTTCCTTCTCAAATGATATAAAGGCTGGACGAAGAACTTGAAAAAAAATTTCGACGATTGAATTCAAATGAATAAAGGTACATTGAAAATGGTGATAATGATGATGATGCTGATCTTTTTTAAGCTAGAATATCCTCTTCTAGTTTCCCCTTTTTTGCAACCGTTTACTACTTACATACGATTAGAAGAGGTAGGCAATCATAAGATCATCATCGGCTTCTTTCTCTATATAAGGTTGAAAATTGGAAAAAGCGCAAATCAAATCATTTAGATCGGTTCGTCGAGTGAGAGTCATTAGCACAATTAAGCCCATAATAGCCCAATTAAATTTAGTTACAAAACACGTGGTGGTAAAGAATAATTTTGTGTAAATAATATTATCACACACCTTTGTCACAAAATGAAATTATTTGTATTTGTGGTGAATGTGCTTCAATTTGCCATCGCTTATCCAACGGAATACAATTCCGGTAAGTGAGAATATTTTTTGGAAGGATTTGCTAAGTTATTGAAGGTAAACTTAAAATGTATTCATATATATTTATCATGGATGTTCAGTAGAAATGAGCTTCAAGCGACTGGAGTCTGGAGAAAATTCGGGGGAGAGTGTGAATCAATGTTGTCAGCGTGAGTCCAAATACGTCGCAGTTGGACATGGTAGGTGTCGACAGTATACGTGTAAAAAAAAGTTCCACCCTAGGACAAATACCTAGTCTGATTTGATAGATCTAATTTGCCCTTATCATTTGCAAATCATTTTGTTTACCTTTACCCATTAAAGGCATTACCGAAGGTGAAGTGAGGATTGATGTTGGCCAGTGTCGGCAAAAGTGTGCGATGCCAGCCCTGAAGCCTTTGAAACGAGAGGAGTTCGACAAATACCTCAAAAAATACCCGGATATGGATCCTATTCAGGTTTGTTCACCTTCTATAGAGTTCATTCAGCAAAACTTATGTTTACCAATTGTCAGATCAGATTTATTTTGAAAACAAAATTTTTGTGAGATCAACTTTTGTTGAAAAGGTGATTTGCAGTTTGCAACTTTAGTTGGGTATGGGGCAATGTGAGCTAGGCTATAAACCTTTCCATAAATAATTAATCAAAGCCGAAGAGTTTTACTATTTTAGGAAAATGTCACGCTCATTGAATCATACATTTTGATTGGTTTGCAAAAAAACAGTTTCTTATTTGAAAAAATTGTGTCCTTTTGGGAAAACAAAAAATCGCAAATAAATTAGGCACCATTACCATATCATAATAACAATCCCGATAAGCATTCTAATTTTTAATCGAGTTAATGACATGCTTGTATTTGTTTGCTTGATGCATATAAGGAGTTTGTGAATATCAATTAATCTATGTAAGCAAAAATATATTATGCGAAATGGTCCTATCTACTATAATGCATATAGAATGCAAGCCTACATAATACATAATAGATTTAAGCCAACACAAGATCCGGCTTGCATATTTTTATTTTTCTTATCCTAAAAGCATTAGTATTATCACAGTCTCAATCTCAATCACTTACATAAACTGTAAGCTAGCAGCACAGTCGCGTTAATTTTCACCAGTTTATGTCTATCTCCTTCTCAATGGAATAGTAAATCAAGTAAGTCACTTTTCAGTTAGGAATTGAGTAGAGGTTCTCCTATTACAAAAACTAGGTACCCAAAATATGTCCTCTGTTTCTGCTCGTGAGAACAGGATGGCGATGATGGTGATGAGGATTTGGTAGGAATTTTGCATCCGTCTTGCCTTGAATCTTATTGTATAAAGTATACGAGCAGTTCATCATAGTAAGCAATATGCAAAATTATTTGACCATGATATTATAAATCATCATGTTGACGGAACAGATAACGCAATTAATTATTAGAATAATTTTGTGCGAAAAAAAGTATGCCTCATTTTTATTAATCGTTTTGTATATTTCTTGTGATATTGTAATATATACCCAGCATGTATTGGGGGGGCAATGTGCGACAAGCTACACTTCGGGTTCTTGACAATGTCATGAAATTGCTGGGAATTCCCAAGTCCTGATCCCAATTCCCAACTCACCAGATAAATGTAGTCTGTGGGACAGGGGTTATATGATATTATAAAAATTTGCACTTTTCCTAACACCATGCCATTTGTGTTTTTTGCTCCACAACGACCTGTTTTCTATTAGGGGATATCCCTCCATAATCATTATTCTATTGCTTATCATTGAGACAATCAAATAAACATTGTCATTACATTAATTGATCCTTGCTGGGACATTTTTAACCTATGTCTGGATCCCAATATATGTGGACCATTATCTGCCTCATTTTTTGCACGAATTAGCAATTAAATTTACATATTACATATCAAAGTTGTCCCTAAAGGTGCATCCGCCTCAAGTATCTACAGTATGATACGATGTGCAAATTTATGGACTCAATTAAAACTGACATATAGCTACATGAACAAGGGGAGATAATCTTAATGCCTTCATTTTTACCCAGATTTTTCTCAGCCTTCAGAACAAAAATCCGGCTGACGGGGATTCACCTTCAACGTCATCAGGGGAGAACAAAAACGAACAGGATAATAATAGCCACCATAGTCACAGATACGGTTCCGGGAATGGGCACAGAGTGTCCGCATCCTGTTTACAGTCCATATGTTTACCTTCCTCGATAAAGCGTGAAAGCTATTACGACCTGTCAGGGGAGGTGAAGGAAATTGACGTAATCGAATCCTGCGATTGTGTCACTCTGCCCCATGGACGGTGTCAGAGACTTCCCAACCTGGTCAAAGTGCATGTGGATACCCCATATGAGAAGGAAGTGGATCTGGGACAATGTATTGGCTCATGTGATGATGCCTCCTCCTCAGAAAACTGTTTCAGCTGCAAAGCCGTTAGAAATCGGACGATTTCAATGGAGGGGCCAAACGGGGCTCATTGTCTGAGCGTGATTGATGAATGTCAATGTGCAGGGGAGTGCTTTCGGCTGAGACAGTTCCTAAAAGTTTATGACTACACCCATGCATTTGAAACCACAGCCCCACTAATGAATTCCATCGGGGATAACGGAAACAATGAGAGCGTTATAAATAGTCCAGTTGGTTATGCAAGAAATGGATCGGAACAAAGTTCTGAAGTGATTGGGGCGATGAATGACTCTTCCTTGGAACCCCTTACCAAGGTAGTTCGTAATACAGAGCATCATTCTTACTAGGTATTTTGCTAAAATCTTTTTTGCATATGTTTCAATAATGATTCAAACTTCTTTTAAATCAAAGGTGATTGACATTGGGCGTTGCAGTGGCAGCTGCTCGGACGTTCCGGTGGCCTCAAAATGTCTCTTATGGTAAGTTTGTTTCGAAATCACCCACTTTTAGCATGAAAAAGTAGTTCAATTTCAAACGAAATAAATTGCTTTAAAAATCATGCAACGTTGGGCTTTCCGTGATACGAACCATATTTTTATTCTGGTGGAATAAATGGATATTTTTAACCTTTTATAAAGGTCATCTCCCAATAACGGAACGTGTTTATCCTACTTATCTGGGGGAAGGAGTAAGTGCACCGCAACCAAATTTGTGTCCCACTCCTACACAGATAAACAGGGGAAGAAACATACCGTCATGTCGGTAACGGGCTGTGGATGTCGCTAATCAAAACATGCACAAAGTGCAGAATGTTTTGATATTGCTTAAAAAATAGATATTTTTTGGTATTTTTTATGAGAGGCTAAAATCGAATTCAACTACTCACATGTACTTAATTCGAAATATTAATGTATAATGTATCATTGTATACCTAGTTATTATATTTACAGTATTTTCATGCATTTTTTTTATTCATTTGAAGATTGAAGACATACCTAAAGAGAGAGGCTTGATAATAAGTTAATGTTGATGCTAAACATGTTTCTTGTTTAATGAAAAGGTGGAATAAAACCCGAATATTTTAAATATCTTATCCGTTGATTTTGCCTTGGGTCAAGGTCTTTTCTTGGTGATGTTGTATTGTCATTGTGATGTACGAGTAAATAAATTACCCTTTTCAGCAGACCCGGACCTGATCAATGATCACATTGTTCTGGGATAATGCAAAGACATATTTTTTCTCGTAGCCGCTAGTCGGGGACAGTAATAACGATGACGCCTCTCCAACTCCAACTGACCAAGGGAAAGATTTTAATCTGGGAAGTCAGGTAAATGGCAATGTTTCAGCTGAGATGAATATGGTCAGGATTTTTCTGCATTGTAATGAACCCCAAAAACCAACCAGGATTGTCTTCTAACCGTACAGAATGAACGAAAGCAGCCATAATCCTGACATTTGACACTTGTTGAATTGCCGTAAATGTGGAAAAGGCTAGGACGACATAAAGTGCGGACCCATTTCGTTTCGCATTTCTCATTTGTATCATGAGCTTGATCTCATTATTACTTTCCACTTTTTTGCGGATTTAGTTGGCTGACGATGATATGCAGAATTTTGCGGCGATGACATGACATAATCGAGCGTATCATCCCAACATTAACGACTCATCATGCACCAGTAGTAATAGGACCATGACGAATGATAATGATGAAGATGAGGATGGCGGCGGTGGGCCTATTGCCAAAGTTGTATTATTATGAGGCTTCATGTCAAGCCAACTGCCATAAGCCATATATATTCTCAGAATGTGGAAAAAGTTCTATTTATCATTTGTAACTAATACGGAGGATGATGATGAGATGATCATGATAATTTGCATTTGCACCATGACTATAGATATATACGACTACTTTCTTCAGCACTGTCACCGTTCGAGCCTTTTGGAATGGAATTGACAATCGACCCACAGGGTCGTAATTATCATGGCGCCAAGTGTTAGGGGAAAGATTTATTGAGGTTCAAGTGAACATGATCCATCGTATCATTGCCCAACAAAAAACGCCATTTATCGGCAAAGTACAGGAGACTCTTTATCCCGTATAAAAATCTCTTTTAAATGAATATATATATTTTCCCCAAAATGATGACACGATCACGGTGGTGGACATTTTCTCACAACGCATTTCAAATACATGTAATATGTGTCGACGACGTGTGCTACTAAAAATGTTTGCATTATATTTATTTTTTTGCGAAAAACAAGTGAAAAATGTAGATGCGGAGTGGGTGTCTCATTTTAAAATGAACTGCCCTATTAGCACTTTGTGTCAATTGCATTTTCTCTCTCATACGAAGAACACGAACTGAAGATTCAAATGAAAAATTCAGATATCATCTTATCTATAAATAAGTCAAGTTGTTTAGTAGTAAACGGATCATTATTTTTTTTAAAATAAAATTAGTAAAATGAAATTTAAGACGGAATTTAATCTAAATAGTTCCACCAATTCCAAGCGGGTGATTATCTGCGGAATTTTTTTAATTGCGCTTGGCAAATGTGTTAGGTGCAGTGATTCTGATTCCCCGAATAAGCTGAGTAGCGATGAAAATAGTAGTAATGTGAAAGCTGATAGTGTTGAGGAGTTAGTTCATTATTTTACAACGACAGAGGAGCCGGAACATGCACAAAATGAGAAGGTGGGGGAAGAGGTAGAAAGACATTCGGAGGAAATCAAACCGACTGCATCCATTTTGGATGTGTTACCTCCAATACCACAAGAAACCAATCCAGAGGAACCGGAAATCATTAGCGGTCACACTGGTGGCGATGTAAAAAAAGACGAAGAGGAGAAAGTTGGGCATGTGAAACGCAGAGCTATAAGGAGTCTCATGCAGGTAAAATGATTCGCAATCATGAATCAATAAAGAAGAAAACGTGCTCAAGAAATCCACATTATATAATATATTTTTTAATAGATATTTGGCCTTCCGGATGAATCTCTCCTAACAAAAACTTCCGAGGAATTGGGTCCTGCCCCCGAGTTCATGATTGACCTTTACAACACCATCACGGACGCGGATGGGGTAACCAGAGTAAAGAACCCATATGGTGCCCATGTCATCCGGTCCTTCATGGAAAAGGACAGCCGAAAATATGACTTTTTCTACTTTAACCTAACCGCGAATGGGAAGTTGAAAGAAACAGAGCGGGTTGTGGAAGGGGAACTGCACCTATTTCGAAATCCCACCCCGCATGAAAGACTCCATCCGTCCTTGTACCTAACCCCATTCTACATTCTTAGCTTGTACCAGGTCGTCGATTCCAGAAATCTTGGCATCCCTGATCTTCACAAATTACTGGGCGTCCATTATGTTCCTGCATTAGGATCAGGATGGGAAGTCTTCAATGTGACTCAGGTAAGTAGGTAAAGTGTGTAGGCATTCATAATAAAAAACATCCGGCCACGCTCTGGCCTTAACCTGTGGATGCGCAATTTTCTTTTCAAAAAAACCTATGAAAATATGTTTCTCTACTTAATATTTAATGCGTTGTTCTATCCCCTTATCTTCCAAAATGAGTTCCCGGTATTTCTTCGATTTTTCGCTCGAATCTTCTATTTATGGAGTTTGCCTTTGTCCCTCCTTCTTTGTGGACAGAAGTTCCATTAGTCGTATGACGTCACTGCATCCCTCATCATTATATAAGTAGCAAATATTCCACCCACTTATAGTCACCTCCTAAAATTAAGTATATTATTTCATTCACTTCATTTATTCAGACTGTCACGGAATGGTTAAAAGGGGAGAAGCAAAACCTTGGATTTATTGTGGCAGCAACAAGTCTCGGAGGTGACCGAGTGCCCGTCACATTTTCCCGAAGACACGATACAAAGGAAGGAGAGAGGAGTAACAAGCAACCCATTCTCGTCCTCTTCAACCATGATACTGAAGTTGAGAAAATGAATAGGGCCATGATGACAGCAGGAACGGGGACATTTGCGTCAAATGATAACAGAAAGAGGGGTCGCCAAAATAGTAGCAAAAATGGAAAATCTTTTGAAAACTCTGATGATGACGATAATGACCAAGACAATTCTGCTCCTGTTCTTCCCAACATACCAAATTCCAGTGAGTCACCTAAACATAATTGGGCTTATTTACATATAAAAATAACCATCATTGCGTAGTAGTAGTAGTTATATTTAGTAAGCGAGGGTTGCCACTGATCAGCGCAGAATAGATGTATCCATTGATAATAAAGCACGACTCATTATTTTCATGAAAACCTTTTCAGGTCTGGAGAATCCCCGATTTCACCACTCCCTCCTCTTCCAAGACACAATACGACATCCCAATTCAGTAAGTAGGTATCGCAGTCGACGTTCCAAAAACCAAACTGAACCGGAGTCAACTGACTCCTCAACAACCTCCTCCTCCACATCTTCTGATAATGATCAACACGGTTCCACTTCCGGTTCCTCCCAAAATCTCACCAGCTGCAGTAAGCACGACCTGTTCATAAGCTTCGAAGCAATTGGCTGGTCATCATGGATAATTTCACCGAAGGGCTATAACGCCTACTACTGCTCCGGTCCTTGTATTTTCCCATTAAGTCACGATGTCACCCCCACAAACCACGCCACCCTGCAGAGCATAGCTCATGAGTTGTCCCTCTCTCCGGAAGTTGGGAGGCCGTGTTGTGTCCCCACCAAATTGCTGCCTATCTCCTTACTTTATTATGATGATGACGATAATGTGGTGCTGAAGCAGTATGTGGACATGGTAGCTGATACTTGTGGATGCCATTAAGGTCACGTCATATAAACAAGCTGGCAAGGCCAAGTGGTGGGATGTGTTGAGCTAATTTTTATTGTATACAAGAAACAATACATATCTTTACGTGTTGTTTGATAAAATTAGCCGTCTTCTATTTCACTGAATATGGCATATGACAGTAAATGAGGGAGTCGGTATATAAGCGGAGGTGGAAGGATGTTCTCAAGGACATGATGCCTCCGTTATCCGTATCAAATATCTCCACGTGTATCTATCTATCCAGATTCTATGGAATATGATCTATTAATACCAATATATATATATATATATATTTAATATAATATGCTATTATGTCTTTTGGTTTTGTAATACTTTCCAGAAATAATTTTTGAAATAGCCACATCTCTCCCGACATAATTTATATGAATTACGCTCTTCTTATTGCATAAGACTGGTAGGGTTGTATTTAGCACGATTATATTTTGCTTTTATGTGTGTAAATAGGTATGGTCTGTTTCCTGAGAAGGATTTACTTCTTTCCTGTTTGCCCCAAAAAAAAGAATTATATTATGTTATAGGCAGTGTTGGCAAAAAAGCGCTTTTTTGGTCAATTTTGTCTGCTTTTTGCTTTTTTGCTTTAAAGCTGCTTTTTTGCT
>JAQIXQ010000447.1:0-29589 GCA_034700485.1 Pseudosinella alba
CTAATGTCTACCTAAGACGTACCCACTGTGGGAATATGGATCTGATCCCTCACTACATCTTGGGTATCATCCCTCGTCAGTTAAAGCCACGTTGCGAAGAAAAAATCCATTTTTGGTCTTATATAATGCATAATTACTTCCCCATATTTTATGTCTGGTGCAAGGATGAATGTTCCTCGTCATGGATGACATTCTAATTCCCGTGATCACTTATTCCATCTTAATTCTTATGGCATCAGAAAAACTAAAAGATCATAAATGGATTAGAGGATGTGAAGGAAATATATGTTTACTCGATAAGAGAAGAATTCAATGGGAGGGTTATAATATACCAATGAAGTACTTTCTCTAATCTCTAAAATTCTCTCCACTTTCGTTTGGTAAGGAGAGGTAAAAACCTTGCAAAAACTACTTACATTTATGTAAGTACCGTATTCGCTCTAATTAAAGCACTGTCTCTAGTATAAGCACCTCTCCAATATAAGCACCCCCAAAACTCGTAGGAATTTACATACAAGCACCTCTCTTATATAAGCACCCCCAAAAATCTAGTCCGTTTTTTAGGACTCTTTTCTCGTTACTCGTTTACTCGTTTTATTTTTGGATATGAATCTAAATAGAAACAATATCAGTTCAAACAATTAAAAGAGGATATTTTTTTTCTTAATTCATACCTAATCTACAATTTTACATTAAAAATAACAATTTAATTCAGTTTGTATAGTTCAAAAATCTAATTCGGCTTGTCAATAAAAGTGCAGAAGCACCTCTCTTGTATTAGCACCTCTCTTTTAGTAGCACCCTGCCCAGACCCCTAATTTTCAATAGAAGCACAGTGCTTGTATTAGAGCGAATACGGTATATTTCATAAGTAGGAAGGGCTGTTTCTGGGATGATTCAGCGTAACTTTATTGAAGGTTAGGCAGTCGTCTTAGGGTTTCTTACACATTTGCTATAATCTATTTGCCTGGGTTGTGAAATGATTTGTCCAGAATGTCTTTCTATTTACACCATACCAGTGTGAAGAAAGCAAGTAGCTTTCGATGTGCGAGACGAAAAAGACAGTGGCGAAAGGTGAACCTACATAACCTGTGAACCAACACAGATGCACATAATTTCATAACAGGATGTTGCCCAACTTATCCAAATCGATCCGAAAAATCATACTGGGCTCATGGGCCATTATTTTTATTGCTTCCATTTGAACCATAAGTGCACCCAAGGATGTGTGTAGTAAATACAAAATAGTATTTGAAATCTTTGATACGAATACAAACAGCGAATTAGCAGATGGGAGAGCTTTTTAGTATAATTTAGCTAGTCGTGTTTGCTTGGTTGAAATCCTAAGTGCATCATTCACCTTCGCCTGTCCTGAATGACATTGAACCGGAGGATTGGTGAAAGTTTAAAATGGGCTTATGTGGCTTTATATAATGGTTTCGCAGCCGACTGGTCCAATCAAGCGTGTAGGTAGGTATATGTAGTAATAGTCCGCTACCTGAAGTGAAAGCTTATGTAGGTCTTAGGTATGTACGAAGCTGTTTTCATATCTCTTGACGCGACTTTGAACATCAATATCTCTGCCGGAAATTATGAGTTTGTATTTCATTATCATATGAAAAGATAGAGAAGTTTCTGCTCTTTCAAATGATGTATACTGTCAGAGTTGGTTCAATTATTCATATACTCCAGAGCAGATGTCATAAGAGGCATGAAAATTTCAACAAAATTAAAGGTGGATTTTTTCTGCTTTTCAAAACCTGAACTATCTTGACATGGAAAGTGCTTGCGTGTAAGTCAAAAATTGAAATGAGGGAGAGAAAGCAAATTTTCTCCTCTATCGAAATGGGCACTTCAGGTTTCCCAAACTAATGAATTCATTTACGATTAGGCATATTTTAGCCAAACCTCTTGCACTCAAATAAAGAAGAAATTTATTATGCTCGTGTTCTGGGATAAGTTTGAAGTTTTGATGACTGTTAGTTTCTATGAAGGTCGCTCACTAACAGGGAAAGCATATACCGAAACACTGAAAAAATTAAAAGAGAATTATAGTAGGAAACGTGGCGTCAAACAATGGAACATCGGATTTTTCTGATACATGATAATGGATGAGTCACACTTGTCGTGTTGTTAAAGTGAAAATCAAGGAACTTGGTTTTACTGAACTTTACTATCCTTTTGACAACTCTTCTCGCTTCCCCTCAGACTACTTTTTGTTTTTAAAACTTAAAATTTATACGCGTTGGAGGATCTACAACTCTGACAAAGAGTGGAAATTGGTGTTCAGGCATGGTTCCGACATCAGCCTGCTGCATTCTCTACAAAAGGCACCACAGCATTCGTAACCCGGTGGCAAATCTTTATAAGGCTTAGCTGTATATATGTTGAAAAGGAGAGAGAAATTGAATGAACCTTGTTAAAGTTATAGCTTAATAAACTCGCGTCATGAGATATGAAAACAGCTTCGTATGACAGCATATGAGTGCATCAAGTGCATGTCAGACTCGGCATCCCCTTCTTCCAGGAAAATGCATAATCACGTTTCAAGTACGTAATATTCTCATCCCTTAATGACACTCGCTAGTAGTATTTTCTACAGACCTGACAATTGCGAAATGGTGGCATTTATCACGATTAGATTACTCTAATCGCATTTCATTTTTAGAACCGTGTGAAATGACATGAAACACTTATTACAAAAGTAAATAGAGATGCCTCCCATGTAGATTAAGCACTAAGCAAGGAAAGCGAAAAAGCATTTAGCTAAAAACTGCTCTTTAACATTTTGCAGAAACATTTTAAAGGCAAACATTCTATTGTATAGGAACGAACCCAAATCCTTGTTTGTAGATTCTGCTAGATAGTCTGTCAAATTATACCGTTTTAACGCTAGTGATCAAAAGGAACATTTGCCAGATAAGTACTTTTAATTTGAAGAACCCTAAGGGTTTTGATTGTTTGAAAATATGGTAAATTACATATAATATTTTGATCTAAAATATAATAGCAAACTTTGATACTTTTTCGGGTATGGGAAAGGATAATTTATCTGGATGTTAATATACGAGATATCAAATGAAACAAATTATGACACTAGAACAATTTTTTTTTGAAAATGCTAGTTGTGCTGCTTAAGCTCAACTTTTTCATTCAAAACTGCATATATGTTATCCGGGCACTTTAGTGGAATATGGAATTCTTGAAAAAGTATGCATGCAAAAAATAAAGGAAAATTCCGCCACATGATATACTCGAATGAAACTAGACCTGAATAACAGTGTGCTTAAACAGTATGCAATATTTAAACCCTCCTACTTTACCAGACCACACAAGGTCGTACTCAACTCAACCTCTAAGTAGGACTTTGACCAGGAAACTCGGTTATTCAAAACACTCAGATGAGTGAAGGAAGTTGGATGTTTAGGCCTGTGCAAATTCCCCCAACATTTTGTACTGTTCCCTCGCTTAAAATGATAAATTGTGCTGAAAGGTATTTTCACATTTGCTTCAAAGATAGCACACAATTTGAGAGCTTAAGTGTATATAATATGTAAGGAGTTAGAATTAGGTGAATGGTTACCACCACGTGACGTAACCCATTCTCTCATCATCTGTATATCCCTTGTATCATACGAATTCTTGAAAAATGTATTTGAATTTGATGATCATGATTATCAGCATTACTCTCATTAGTAAATATATACCATATTCTAGTTTTGAAAAGAGGTTTTCTGCAAGCTCCCCATTTTATGAATCTTGTCAATGTAATTATATCACTGCCTTTGCCATATCTCAAGAAGCTCATCTTAACAAATACAGACAGAGATGCTTATCGACTTACATAATAACCTACATAACTAGCATTTTCTTTATATAACTAGGCATCTATAAGTAATTTCACAAGTAAGTGTATTTTTCTTCCAAGACCTCGTAGATCACTGGTCGGGGGAGGGAAAAGAAAAAACTGGTCGAGTGAGAGAGTGTGAGTGAATGAATGAACACAGTGAAAAAAGGAAGCAGCGGAGAAAGTGGAGCACTCACACACACTCAACTACTAGTACAAGTAAAAGTATTTTTCTTCAAGTGGAAAGGGAACTTAAGTGGAGCATACTATATCTATCAGTATAATCATAAAAGTCCCCATAATACACAAGTATACATATTTTCATAGGTATTAAACCTGCATATATGAATAAGTCGTGCACTATTAACTAGAGTAGAAGAGAAGAGAGTAACCCACTATGCCCATTATGAGTTGTAACTTGTAGATCGATGCTAGAATCGATCTTTCAAGTATATATTATGGTCCTTTAATAATAAAAAAAAACTCTCTAAGATGTGTCTGCCCCCATTCCACACAGTCCACATTCTCTACTTGTTTGAGCAGAGAGCAAGCATCTTACCCTTGCTCCAGTATCTAGTAGTGCACATGATATAATGATCAAAATTTTTTGCAATAAGTGTAGACGTTATTATACAAGTAAAAATGGCCTATATAGGTGTATGTAAGTAAATATAGGTACGTCTATATTATATTTTGTTTGCCTGTTCGATATAGACAATACCTAAAACCACATTTTTTACTGGGAGAGTAATTTCCCCAAAACAGCTTCAACTATACCCAGCAATCTCATGGCTGGGTGTAAGAACCTAGGAAATGTAACGCCAGTCAAACAACCAGCCAGAACCTAGAGCAATATATTGAAATGGAGAAAGTTACAACTTTGGACATGGGCTGTGTACTTTCCCCTCACTCCCTCACTAGGCAAGAAGTAGTGAAACTAGAGGTAAAAGGATTGGTTTGGCTTGATTCGGTATATGCATATGTGTGCTCCACCAAAGTCAACTTATTTCCCTTCCATTCGACTACCTGCACCCACATCTTCAACTAGCCAGAGAGCCTATAACTAACTACCTACTAAAATTTTCATCTATAAAACGTTTCACCTTTCTTCTCCTTCACTTCACCACCACCACCTCCTCCATCTCTACCACCTCCACCACTGCCAGCCTCGTCGAGTTTTAGATGGGAGCAAACGTCCCTTTTCCTTGTCGCTGTCGACATCACATTGTCATTTAGAGAACATGTAGCGGGAGAGACGTCTAGTATCCTTTCCTTTCTGCTTTCTACTTTTCTGGCCCTTTGAGCCTTCCACTCTACATAAGTAATAGGCCACCTTTCTTCTTTCTTGTTTCTTCTAGTCATTGTCTGGCCTTGCCATTCCCTCATTCTATTCCGGACAACAAAAGTATATTCATATTCATATGATGATATCATCCAATTCTTGATTATCACCACTGCTATGATTCTCGATTCTCTCTTGTAGCTAGGCATGATCACGATGATGATGATAGTTTTCATGTTCATCAAAAACAGAACAATAAGAGCCTCTCATTCTTCACTAGCATGTGGCAAGTAAGGCATTTCATAAGCCTACCAAAGTAGTTTTCTTGTTATTACTGATCATGTAGAAATGTAGAAGTTTGGGAATGCGTACTTAGGAATGCTATTGGGGAAGGAATTACCTTTATAGTACTTCCGACAACGAAACATGAAAAAATACCAAGAGAGGAAACCCCAATTCGAAATCATGTTCATAACTTAGCTCACGCTCTTTATTTCCTTTCAGCAGAAAACGTTGCCAGAGCGTTGGCAAATGCATGGCTCTATAATGGTGGTATGCTTGTTCTGTTGAGCAGGATAACATTCTTTCTTTGTTTTTTAAGCTATATCCCAGGGAATTTTTTATTAAGAAAATCCAAGATACTGCGTAGTGCAGTCAGCATCTTCGAGTTGAAAACACTCCAACAAAATATGTCACTATCTGGCGAAAACGGAAGGAGTAACTCGAAATGAGGAAAGTAGGAAAAGAAAGTAGGTGGTGAATGGAGAGGAGAAAGGAATGAAAAGACAATCCTTCCCCAATGCCGGTCAATGTCAACTGCTACATTGTAACCCTTTCTTTAGTTGTCTCATTATTTACTGTGAAAGGGAAATTAAGAGTGGAATGGAGTTGGATTAGTACTTGGAGAAAGTACTTATAGTCATATGGGATGCCCAATCTTGCAGAAAATGTGGAAAAGGAAGGGCTTTGGAAACTTAACTTTTCTCAACTTGGCTCAATGCACGTCTGGTTCCACTGAGGCTATATCCACTTACAATTGTATAATGACATTTTCACTCAAGCAATGAAACGTTATACGGCCAATAATGAGGATGGAATTCTTTTTCAGGTTAAACTGCACGTTTCGTTCCTCGACGAAATGAGCAGTGAAATGTCTCGCATAAATAAATTGTCCACCCTCCCTACTTTTTTAATTGAAAATTGCGGGTTTCCTTTCCAAAATATTTTGGACGCTGGCACCGGTGGATGAGATGACTTACCAGATGTACATTTTATGGATATAATGTATATACACAACTTGTTTTAGGACATGAAATTTGCAGATATTAAGTTACAAAAAACATGCTGGGAACTCGTCGACAGAATTTGCATTCTTCTTGCTCACTGTCACTTCTGACCTTAGGAAAGTTTTGTCTAGTTACATATTCATACATAGTTAAAAAATGTAGTTCATGAAGTTGTACAAGGTCAAATAATTTCCGCCTCTGTGAAATATTTAAAGGTGAAGTTACACAAGCGTGAATATTCATTGTTATATATAACTATGTATGTGGTCGTTTTGGAGAAGTTGAATGTGAAAATGAACTAGAATGAAAGTTGGTGAAAAATGTGCATGGCTCGTTCTATTTCAGTTGATCCCTGACCCATCCTATCCTCCATCATGCTCTTGGATGTCCTTGGGGGAATTCCTGCTTAATATAGATATGTCTGTACCGTCTAGCCCAGGAAGGTAAATATGTGTAAATACATATCGAGGCATCCAAATTAGTTCCCCATATATTCTAGACGCATAAGATGGATGTTGTTATACATCGGTAGACATCTTAAATAGATTCACAATGATAGCTAAGTAGTCGTGATAATACTTAAACGAATACTGGACAGATTGATGAGGCAATAAAACAATCTGCTCGAAGAGAGTAAACTAGTAAAGTACGTCAGTATGAAATTGTAATTTGTAACTGGTCCTGAAGCGTTGTTCGTATTTGAGCAATTCGATTCGTTGTTTTTCTTAACTCGAATCATGCTCTAAATCGAAAAAAGTTTCAACACCACAGCAGACGGACAAACACGGACTAAAACATTCCAATCTCATAATGATGCAGTACGTTTTCTTTATAATAAGCCAACAAAAACGTGAAAACCATTTCGATTTTCTCAGACAAAATAGGAGATAAGAGAATAATGGATAGGAGACCCTAGAAGCGCGACAGCAACCGGAATGACGAGACAGGGAAAGTGCTTTAGCACATGACAGTATAGGATAGTTACCTGAACTAGGTACATAGAATAAAATGAAAGAAAAGGGGAAGGTATGCATATGCATGCGAATGTGGTGCCTTTGGATAAAGAAAGCAATCTTTTCCATTGCCTTTTTGTATTTGCAAAAAGAATATCTAAACAGTGTTTCGATATATATATTAATCGATTCTCCTGAAGAATTTTGACTTCTAAAACATGTTCATCAATTTTTGTATTTATGCTGAAAGGTCATTAAAATTATTATAGCAAGTAAAAAATTATTTTTAATCTATGCCAACAAATTAACTATGTACCTTTCCACCAATTTCTACCTTATTCTTCAAATATACAATTCTATAATCGGGCACCGTCTTTGGGCGCTGCTTTAAGCATTTTTAGAAGTACAGCTAATCATACATAAAATGATCGAAAATCGAATCTAACGATTTCTGTCAGCCTCGCAAATGTGCTGTAATTTTTGCCAGTGAACTCGAAATGTAACAACGCTCCTTCGACATATATCTCAATTGAACTTTTGTAAAGAAATGTGATCCGAAACGCATTAATAATGTACCTTTCCATCCTTCCATCTCTATAACCCTCCACCCACTCAAGAGAAATGGGAAACGGAGGAAAAGATCGAATTTTAGAAAGAGGTAAGTAAATAAGCGGTATATCACTTGGAATTTTTTTTTCCGGTTGGTCGATATTTCGCCATACAAGTACTGGTTGATCCGTACCCTTACATTCAAGTAGGTGTACTATGCTTACAGTACAACATATATATTTTAGTAGTATTACATCAAGCATAGATCGAGTGTGAGCATCATGGCAGGTCATATCAACCGTTTCATTCATGTTTCCGTCCGGTTCTTTTCCATTATTCGAGTTTCGTTTCTTTTTTTCGGGAATGCTTTTCTAAGTGAAAGCAAGGCTGCATAATGTTATTCATGCTCCTTGAGCTAAAGGAATGCTAATGCCAATTCGCCAACTCATCCTGAAGTTCCTGCACATAATTCATGAAGCTGGACGCAGCCCTCCAAAAAGATCCAGATGGTCGGGGAAGTATCTACGTATAGCATGTTGTTAGTTATGTATGCTTAACTAATTGCGTAGTTTTTTCATTTGAGCACAACTACAAAATAAATGCTTCCTAAACTTTCTGACAAGGGTGGAAAGTTTTATTGTGAACAACTAGCAAAATTAAGTAAATCTTCAATCTCGATCCTGATATCCCCGGTTATATCTGTATGTATTCAAGCTCTCCCGTAAAATAACATTTCCCCTTTTTACCATAGAGGTACAACAATAGTATATTACATATGGGGCTTTTTACTTACTGAATTGTTACTGATTGCTTAATGTATAATCACAGATAGGTACTTAAGTTCCCAGTTCCCTTTCTTAGGCATACATGTGATAAAATTATAATGGGTAAGCAACAGTCAAGTCCAAGGAGCTTGAACAAATGTATGCTGAAATGACTCACCAGAGTCTAATTTATTATAAATCTAAATTGGCCTAATACGGGGAGAAAACAATATACTATATAAACACATTAAAATATATTTATTATCTTTGTAATTAATTGTTAAAATGTTACTAGTACTAGCTTGGTTAAGTTAAGCAAAGTACCTTATTGAAAGCAAAGTTCCGACCTTCACTGCTAAATCATAGAGAATTACTCAGAAACTACTAACTAACGTATACCTAGGTGCATGAAATGGGTTTGAGAACAACCTGGTTATCATAGACTACAGGTTTGTAAAATGTTATCGCGGAGTAGTGTACCCGAAACTTCTATGACATGCCATTGACCTAGTCCTTGGGAAAGGTGAAATGCCTTCGCGTCTTCTTCAATGGGTTCTTCTTTGTTTAACATGACAGATACTCAACCTCCCACACTGCCGCTCTCTCATGAGAAAATGAAAGCAAGTTCTTGGAAAAGAAAGCATGCAACGGCTCTCCTCGCGTAACGGACTACCTTCCAAATAGATAAAAGTACTGGGGTACTTCCACTTTCTCATTTGTAGTTCTCCCATTTCACTCACACACAAACACGAAGGAACTTACCAGAAACCGAGGCCAGTGAAGGTAGTGGTGATGAGAGCCTTATACTCCCCCGCCTAGCAATAACGATAAAAGAATGGCCATTGGGAATACCGAATTCTTGGAAATTTGCAATTTATGTTCCAGTAAAATTGAAGTTGAGCTAACTGAACAACTGCCCAAATGGTTTAACTAAAAGGAGCTAGCTGGTGGTAACTAATCATCAGTAAAGTGTAAATAGAATATGTTATGTAATAGCAGCTACACTGCCTACTGCCAGTGTCAACAGTCATAAACTTTCTCCTTTTGTTTAAATACAGGCGATAACTTGGACACTACAGAATTTTACAATGTTGAGTGAAATAAATATTTAAATGAAGATCTACATGCATACTTTTACTTTCTGTTGAAGTCGAAAGTTCTGATTCGAAGAAAAATCCATTAAACATGGTTTATTTAAAATAATAGCGTTCCATGTATGAAATTTCGCCAGTCATAGAAGATGGCTCAAAGCACTCATTTTTGTACCTTGGTTTTCTTTCCTTTGCAGTTTTTGCGAGGCAGGTGTAGCGTTACAGGAAAAATAAAAAGTACCCTGAATGCTGGTGATAAATATTTTATTGAGACTCTTGGTATTCTTTGCAGGAGAAGAAATGTATACCAAAAACCACCCAAAACTGTACAATCTTGTTGGTTCTTTTCCCAGAAACATTTTATTTCACGTCAGAGTCAGATGCAACTACGCACACCACAGAGCTGCGTTATGCATCTTTCATTTAAGCATTCCAAGAAATAAAAAGTTGTTTTTACAAATAAGAACTAGATTTGCTTTCATTTTGTCCATGTATGCACATTGTAATTTATAATATTTTTGCTGACATGTTATCTGGATGGCCAAATAAAAGCAGATTTTTGAGAAGGCAATTAACTGTCTGCAGAGCTTTTTTGAGTTTGAGTGACACATTTAGATCAGTTTAGTTTACTCGTAACCGTATTATGTTGTTATATTGGGATATTATTGTTATCGTGTATGAAGGTATATTATATTATGTTGTATAACATCATGGTACAAAATCTGTCTTTTAAGGAGGTCATTCCCCCCGAAAATGGCTTCAATGTTTAAAAAAAGTAAATTCCGATTACATGAACTAGGATATATATACATTCTTATTCATTGGAGTAAAATTTAGGAAACAAAAATTTATTGGAACCGGCTCCCATTCTACATTTAATGGCTCTAAATAAGGAATAGTAATGTAGTTAGCAGATAATATTAAATAAATATGTAGGTTTTTTTGTGGAATAGAACCCAAAGACGTTTTTTCACCTACCTACATTCTTGTTTTTCTCAAGTTTTTTCTAGGGATAAATATGTTTGTTTGGTTTGCGCAAGATAGCTTGGGAACTAGCCCCGGAAAATGTCCCTATCGACACTTGCCGGAGGTTTCAATTTGTTCAAAAACTTTTGGAACCATTCATATATGATGAAGACTTCATACGATTCCGGGACATGGGACAACTACCAAAGAAATTAGGAAAGTTGGAAATAATAGTATCTGTCCCAAACACAGAGAATTTCCTTAAGACTTAGCCGGAGTGAATACAGAGTGCAATATGTTGCCCATCCTGTTTTGCAATAAATCAGGGGAATGGAAGGGAAGCACTATTGCATATTAAAAATTTTTTTATCATCATCAGCGGCTTGGAATGGAGTAGATCCTTTAATATCCTGTTCTTAACTTATATTCCGTATTTTCAAAGAAATCCCCCAATTTTCCTTCCTTAACTGCTTGAAAATGACCCATCTACTTCGTAATTCCAGGGTACGTTAACCTTACCACTCCCTCCCTCCATATTGGCGAGCAATTGAGTGTTCATATTTTATTTTGTAGCTATAAACTAAACTCCTAGAACAAGTACAGTACAAATAAGTCCATAGAAGTTTCCTTTAGAGCATGCATGATGCTGCCTCAACTTATATACCCTGGATATGGGGACGCTGTTGTTCCAAGAGAAAGTTGTCTTTCTGGGAATCCATTCATTCTTCTGTTTACTCAATCGAGAAAGCCGCCCTGGATGAAGAAAGCGGACTCCTAACAAAATTAAGATAGTCTATGCTTGTTTTATACTTACTTATTTTTCTTATGCAAACAAGTAAGCAATACTCTACTTATGTACGGCTACCCAGCGTCTGCCAAATAAAAAAATCTACTCTAGTATCATTCCCGTGAATATATCGCCATATGATTACATTTTGAATTCTGCAGTACTTTTTTTATTAGCAGCTGCCTGCTACTTACTTTCTAAATGTTTCGTTCACATTTTGTAATATAAAGAGAAACACACTGCGCCGTACTTTCTCCAAGACATCATTTTTTGCAAAATTTCATTCACTTTTTTTGCTCGCCAAATTCACCTCCACTTCCATATTATTCATAGGTGCGTGGTACTAAAAAAAACTAAAGCAAAACCGTATTATATAGTATGGAAGTAAATTGCAAGTGACTTTGGTACGTATCCACAAGTTTGTATAATTTTCCACTTTGCTTTCCCTTTTTTATAATTCCGGTTTATGCAGTCCCTCCATGCACCTGTTCCATACTCGGAGGCTGGAGCATATCATATAAAATCCAACTGAGCCAACTAACGGCAATTTTTACGGGGGGACAAGGTAGGCAAAATTATTTTTTATGGGTTTGTGGTGGTTCCCATACAACGTTCGATGTAGGATTTCGGATCGGAACTACATACATAGTTAAATGAAAGAGACTCCACTACACTGTTGCAAAAAAAAGATTATGGTTTAATATTGCCAAAGTATGGTACAGACAGTAGTATTACTATACTCGACTCCCCCCGCATTGAATTTGAATGCAAACTTCATCCATTCCCCTTTCCAAGCCAATCTCATCGACTCTCACTCTCCTTTCCCAAGCTCTAAAGCAAATAGTGCTCGAGCTCGGCTCTCTATATGCCACTGTCTGGTTTCCATAAATCGGGGAGAAAGTCGTAGTAAAGGGATCATATCATGAAAGTGGCACAACACAAACTACAAACCATAAGCATTTTAGGCATATATAGAGAGAGCGAGAGGACAAGGATGCAAAGGAAGCAAAATGGAACACTGAAGGAGACGATTCTGCACACTCATCATATCATCAACATAAGCGCAAAATAAGCATTCGCCAACCTTCTTCCCTTCCGCTTGTAGCTGAATGGCATGGCACCAGCCCGACTACCGCTCTTCTGAAACTGTAAGCAAAAAGGAGAGGGGGAAACGAAGCGGAGAAAGTATCGGCCAAGCCAAGCCAAGAACTGTACAAAACGATAAGCCCTTTGTGTGCTCCCCATCACTTGCCGATTCAAGTTCACATGAGAAGGACCAGGGGAAAATATTCTCTGCAAAATAGGATTCGCCAAACGGAGAAAGTATTACTGCTTTGAATACAACTTTATCCCTTGCCATTTTGAATATAGGACAGCCCAAGTTTATACAAGACGAGGAGGTTGTTCTCTGTAAACAGAATCCCACTTTAATTATACAACATTCCCAGCGGTTAAACTACAGTCAATAAAATACAAGATAGTGAAAGTGTCAACTTTTACTAAAGGTCATAATTTCTGCGTGAATTATTATCAGTGTTGTATCGCAAACACTTGGGTGTTTTCATTTATTACATCAGTTAGTTTTCTCAAACTTTAGAACGTAAAAGAATACAGCCAAGAGCCCCGGGAATGAAAGAACTTTATAAAAAATAATAATACTTACCCTATTGTTTACCTGTTATGTAGGGTTTACAAAAAAAAACAAAGGCACACACACACATAAGTGGCGGAGAAGTACAGTACTTTACTTTACAGAACGTGATTGACATCTCTTTTGAATTTGAATTGCCCAAAAGTTCCCTAAAGTGAGAACTGTACGGGAAGAACAAGGAAAGTTTTCACTTGACACCAGACTTGAAGCTTATTTCCATAATAATTTGTAGGACGGGGGAATAACAAGGAGGCTGGTTTGCATTTGCATAATAATAATCATTTTGTTCGAGTAAACAACTTGACAGGGCTTCAAACAAGTAAAGCGGCCGGAGTATTAAAAAAACTTTTGTTCCTGCCAATCCACTTTGTTTGTATTGCTATCAATTCACATTTGTTCATTGTCAACTTCATAAAGTCCAGGTAAGGATGCTTATTTTATAAATATAAATATCACACATTGGATAGGCATTTAAACATGCTTTGTATATTTGGTGCATATTATATTTGATTCGGGGAAAGCAAAAAAGATTGTCCATCCATGCCATTATTTATTTTATTATAAGCATATCATATAATTGCATTAACAAATTCTGCTAAACGCAATTAACTTTATTAATAATTTTCGTTCCAGAATCAGTTCCAAATACGACACAATCTAGTTGGTAATATTATTAGTATTATAATTTGAGGTAGGGTGCTTGCTTTTTAAATTTTAAATTAAAGTATTTCTGGACACGGTCAGTTTCCGGGTCTGAAATCATTAAAACTTGTCTATATGACAAAATCGCTTAACTTTGTATCTTGTTCCTTGTATCTGTTACATCAAGGCCTGCTTCATCCAATAGTGTAGTAATTTATAGCCTTTTTTTTATGAAATCGCTATTTTGAAACGGCAAATATTAACCGAGACATTTTGGTACATATGTACATCAATATCACAAGTAAGTAATTTTTATAATATGTATGCGCATGTACCTAATATGATTTCAAACAGATTGTGAAAGTCAAAGCATGCAGTAACTCATGCTGAATTCGAGTTCCTTCAATTAAATAATAATTCACAGTCTAGCACTTTTGAAAAAGTTTGGCCAACTGTCTGAATATCGCATGCATGCGGGTAAATTTTAATGAGCTCCAGCATTTTCTTTCTTCCTTTTAACTTCTAAAATTCACTGTCTCCTTCCAACTCACGATCAAAGTGGCCATATGGAAATGACATAATGGCTGCCTAAATTTTAATGAGTACTGTAAGAAAATCGGCTACTGAACAAACCGTCTATATACGTATACCTAAACACATCATTATCTAGGTATGTATGTATATCATATAGGTATTATCATAGGTATGTTAAATGTTGAACTTGTACTGAAATGTTTTATTCATGTGCAATACATCGCATTTCATAATTTTACAGTAGAACGGTCTGGATAGAATAATAAAGAAGTGAAACAATATAACTTCATGCATTCGGATGTTTCATCATCGCCACTAAATTATTATCATGCATGCATGCTATAGGGATCTGCAAAAACTATCGCATTTGGGAAATATATAATTTTAAAAAATAATTAGAACGAAGCGCACTGGGAATAATCTGTGTGCCTGCTTCATTTCCCACGTCTGATGATGACAATGGTGATATTACTGATTTGCTCATTCGACCATTAGACATCCGATCATTCCATACCTTTAGGCAAAGACAGTGTGCACTACACAAACCCAACACAACCAAAATATATTTCTCCCTTTGTACAATACAATTCTGCGAATGGAATGTGAGTTGAATGGAACAATTGTTTGTATGGGATGTAAATCCACTTTCATCTGAATTTACTGAAGTCGAATTCAATTTCCCGAGAATGGGGATGGGAAATGCAAAACATCTAAAGTACAAGTAAACAGCATATTATGCAGCTTGCTAACGACATACTATACAGGTATGACACAATAAATTACAATTTAGCTCTCTTGTCTACTACGCAAGGATGGATTGGATTTTATCAGATTATTTTAATCAAATTTCGTCACTTCCTAGAAGAAATCATGAATAATAATATAGCACGATTATTTTGTAATTATTTACTCAAATGTTATCCGAAAATGTCGAACACATTTAATACGACTGCCTATCAAATAATTAGAAGCCACTTCAATTCTTTCATACCACATCACTCACTTACGTTTTTTTTTAGATTGATCGTAAGAAATGTAGTACTGTTTCTTGCGTGGTTTCTCTGATATTTGTCGGGAAACCCTCTGTTCCCAGTATATATTTTGTAATTTGGATTATGAAACGAAACATATAGTGAGAGACTGATGATTTAGCTACTTTATTTTATTTCATGCCTGGAGCAAAATGATAGGTTTCATGCCTCATTCTCATATATACAGATGTACCTAAATAATGCTGCCAAGTAGGCAGACACGTACAAGTTGTCACTGCACCGAAGTGAAATGTCAAAGCATATATGCCCAACTATAGACTATGTGCAAATTTTAAGTTTGTACTACTTACAGATAAGCCATTTTTATTACATGCCCAAAAGGAAATCTTGCAACTGTAATAACTTTTGCCTAAAACAGCGGAGTAATAATAAGGCGTCCCAGCTTTCACAATTGAATCTCCCATTCAAAATATTGTTAGTGTGAACTTGCATGCATACCAGTACGTAAAAGCCATTTCCTTTCTCCGTTTCCTCTTTCTCCAGCAGAAAGAGTAGTAATCCAGCTTCAGCTACTTTTAATTGCTTAGCATTTTTTTATGGAGGACCTTGAGGAACTACCGCAAAATTCAGAGAGTTTAAGAAACTTCATTGTTCATTCACGGATTCACTTATGTATGAGCTCTTGATGAAAGTAACTATGCTCTGCATGCACTTGTGCATAAATGTATATACTTTCTAGAAACTCTTTGGGCATGGGCACTCAATTCTTGTGTAAATTGCCCACAGCATAGTAGTCAAATTTTCCTCATGTCGAAGGAATGTGATTTTCTGTATGGCTAATCGTAAATACTTATATGTACCTGCAACTTACATACCTAATCAAAATGTTATCATAGTGCCAATTTCACGGATAATAAGTAAGCAATTTCACCTTCTTTCTAGAACGTTAACGCTTTGCTCTTCTAGTCTCCTGCAGTCTTTTAAAACTTGCAAGTTTATATTAAATGATGTTGGGAAGTAGCTTCTCACCAGGTCCTGCAAGTTCCCTTGCCGCATGGTAGGACTGCTAATTAATTTTTTTTTCAAGGTCATTTAGCAGCATGTTTCTTTGACCTTTTCTCGGATAAATTATAAATGAAAGCACGACAAAGCTGTGTGTGATGGCTGAAAGCGCCGTGATTAATTAATATGAGATGCCGTAACCACACTAAATATTACATATTCCAAGTTATTTATTTGAAAATATATGTTCATTATTCATTAAAGCTTCCAAGAATTCCTTGAAATGAGTTTATGAGTTGAAATAGGTCCTCAGCACCTATCGGTGACCTGCAAAGTTTTGCTCTCCCATTTTGCTCAATTTTTTAAGTTACCCAAGTTTGAAGAAAATTCATCTCTTATGGAGTAAATAGTAGAATTCTTCGATATATTTACTATCAGCGTAATTATTTGCTGAGATGGGTTCGTTTTATAACTGTCACAAATATAGTTGTTATCAGCTCATTTACTGAGTTACCAAAATTGTACATTATGTCCCACTTATCATTATCCACCCCTTACAAAAGCTCAACATGTGCCTTTTTTCCCGAGTAAATTTAGTAAGAAAGGATTTCATTCCAAGTCATATCATATCGTGCTCAATTTTGCTCAATCTACCTTCATAATATACTCCCACGCAATAAAATTTCTCAAAGGTGCAAAATGTTGTAATCTTGTTGCATGTACAGAGCTATCCACATATGCGATAAAGTGATTTTGAATTCGGAGACTTCATTAACTAATTCCGTCCATCATACATTGCATAAAGGTAATCCTTGGAACTTTGCTGTAAATGGAGAAAAGTTATATGGTAGATGAATTGAGAATCAGAACATCTAAATAAATAGAGGAAATGAAGAATGATGGCAGCATTTTGTCCTTTCTCTACTCTCTCGCTCACAATGATTGTCGACCTACTTTATCATGGCCATGTAAATTTATTACTGTGAAAGAAGATCAGATGACGAATATTCCAGTTTCCATCCTGATGCGATAGAAAATTCATGGAAATGAAAGCTGCTTGCTTCTTAGATGTAGCATTTTATCAGGAAAATCAAAAGAAACAATTCGTACGTAGACTTTACTCCCGCTACTTTATTGAATTGAATTGCGAAGCAAATAAAATTGACACGTCTTGCCTTGAACTTGTGAAGGCTGCAAAACAATTTCCCTTTCAAAATTTTGATGCTTTTAGCTGTGAATTCCTCTGGAGTAAATTTGAAACGTATATTTTTGGCTGCTTTCACTTTGGCACGGTTAAGTATATTTACATTTGACAAATTCGGCATTTGCGATTTGCCGCCAAGAATTCAAATACAATATTTGTATAGGATCACATTTATAAAAAGGTCAAAGTCAGAGTAGCTCAATAAATTTTTTTAAAGGCAGCGTGATATGAAAAGTCTTTCAAAAAATGACAAGTTTCATAGGAAAATGACAATCAAAAACTCCAAATCAGCGTGAGAGGTATCTTTCATCTTCGTCAAAGAGCGACGCAATCTTTTCGCACATCAGCACAGCACTTATTATTATTGGCTTATTGTGCAAATGGATTCCTCAATATGAGATACACCAATAAAGCATAATTTATAGGGTTAGTTAAAAGTTAAAATAAATACAAAAAGAGAATACTTTACCTGCAATTACAATGCAATTAATTCGATCAAATCAAAGATATATTTTTCACTGGAGCAAGCAATTTTTACTTACGATTAGCTAAACGCTACAATCAAGATGTTTGAAACAACATTTTCAGAATGATTTATAAAATTCTACTGCGGCTGCCAGGAGTCAAATTCGAACATTGCATACCCATTTGAGTTAACAAATATATAATGATTGACATTCTTTTATATGATAGCAATTTTATTAACTGATAAAAGTGAGTTTTTTTTAGCGTAGGAGATAAAAGTCTAGTCAATCTCTTATCAGCATGACCAGAAAAACATTTGCATCAGATTCTTATTAAAGTCAAAGCATTTCGTTGCATGATAAGGATTGCACACAAACAGGAGCATACTGTAATATTTATTTATCTATTTGCAACCTTGACTGTTGATTTGCAATCGTATCGGATGCAAAGGATCAATAGAGAAAGCATAATAATATCGGGAAAATTGTCAACTTTGTGACGTCCCAAATTTATCTTGATTTTATTATTCTTATTTAGGTCCGTACTGCAAAGTTCAATTTGTTTTGTTGTTGTTTCTGGTACCTATGTTCGGAATGCAGCCATCTTGGGAAGGAAGAGATTATTAAGAACAATATTTAGCTCGCTGTATATACAATTTCCATATTTCATCATCATATGCAATTTGAATTTGCAATGAGTTAGTCCGCTAAGGCTATCTGTAAAAACCAAGTACAAATAGAAATGGAAAATGGCAAATAACATAGTACTAAATGCTCTCTATAAATCTCATCGTGCCCCCACACTACCCACATTACCACAGGCTATAGACCCAGACATGGCTTTAAAAAGTTTTAGATTAAAAGTGCTCTCACCAGTCTAACTCTGATTTATTTTTGCCATTTCATTGAACGAGTGCTTCAAGCATGTTCATTCCAACTTTCCCATTTTTCAGTCCACTGACATCATATAAGCTTCAAAGCAAAATTTTGACCAGTTTTACTCTCCACTTCGGCTACAATAATTGTCTTTGCATTCAATATTTTTTCTATTATCCCTTGTTCAAGGACAAAGGGGAAGCATGGAATGGAAAGAGAAAAAGTTTTGCAATTCATGTAAGCTCATTAAGTCTCGTATTTAGGAGTAGTATTCATATTATCGAAAAACATGGCGTTACGACTCTATTCAACTATATATGTGTATAGTGGGCAATCCAGTGGAAAAAGTTTACTTCGACTTTTGGTGAAAGCGTAATTAGAATTAGGACAGGGACAAATTAGTAAGGTAGTAAATTATAATACTGAAGATGGAGGAGATCCAAAAAGCTGGATTCTTGAATGGAATCAGAGACCATATTCAGTAAGCCTAGCAAAATCAATGGATGATGCAACTATGAATATAGATAACTGGGAGAAAGGAAAGGCTTAGGTTACTTTGTGCGCGCTCAATATTAGACAATTTAAGCACTGGTAAGTACTTGTACCTGAATAATCTACCCATCCCCCCAGTGCAACTCCCAAGATTAAACAAACTTTTATTAATTTTTCCTGTAAGGACAAAAAAGTATTCTGTCATAATTCTCAACTCTCAAGTCATCATCATAATTATCATCCTTCTATGATTTACTTTTTGCACAGTGAGCATGCAGAGAGTTCCCTTGATGCTTCTCCTGGTTTGTCCCCGTTTCTTATTAATTGTAAGTATGGAATTTTATATTAAAATTCCTTTCTTTTTGTCTTTACCATTATCTAGCCTCCCATAGGTACTTTCTTTCTCGTCAGAGCCTCTTATAAACTTTTAACTTGTTAAATCCTTTTTTCTAGACATCACAAGATGGGTTAATCACGTCACTATAAGAATGTCATTAAGACCTGCGCATTCCCCCCCCCCTTGGTAAGCGTGCAAGCTTAGACTTTAGACAATAGAGACGATGAGCTAACAAATTGTCAAAAGGAAAATAGAACTGAGTATACAATTTTCACATTAGGAACATACATAGGAATATACATAAGGTATATTCTACGCCTACTTTCTTTCCTTACATTGAAATACTAAATATTTTGTCGTTTACTCGACTCCGAATATTTTCTTTGAAGATTTCTTTGAACGAATTGCATGATGGAATAGAACAATAATATAATTCATACATCGGTATACACAATGTAAATTAGTAATGTTTTGCAACGACTATAAAAATAAGAGTATGGCATAGGTAGATAAAGCAATAAAATTGAATCGATCTAATTCATGTCCTTGAATCAACAAAGTAGAAGTTTAACTACACGACGATACCTAACACCTACATTATTGGCATCCCACGCGGTGTAATAACACCAATAACAGTACTTAAATAGTGAAAGTGCGTACTTGAGCTGAAAACATAAACAAGCCGCAAACAACTGTTATTCAAAAAATATTTTGATTATGTATTTTGCTTTTGCTTGTTTATATTATGAATGTAGGAAAATAAAATGTGAACAAACAAAACAAGAATATAAGTGACAATTTTCTGCCAGTAAATCCATTGATCATTCAAAATGTTATGAATGAATCAAAGCTATTTACGCTTATTGCTTTCTCCTCCTCCCTATCCTCTCCTATCATTCTTTTCAGCAGACCGTTTCTTCATTACTTGAACATTCGTTGAGGACGTCCTTAAATATACATCAGCTTGTGCCTATATAAAACTGATATAAGTAGTATTGGTATTTATCTTATCAAGGACATCCTACGCCTGAAAAACGGAAATATGGCTGAAAATCAATTTAATATTTTGTATTAAATTCTAAGCATTATTTACTTGTGCACCGTTCATTCGTTGAGAGGGCTGGTCATGGAAGGTTTTTATTACGCAGTCATAAGTATACTTCCCTCCCATGCCATTCCTAAACTTGTCGTTAACAGAATACGAATGGAAAGGAAAACATAAGTTTCATCTTCATGTCCTCATCTTTTCTAGAATGCTGCAGATCTGCTGAAATGTTTGTAGGGACGATACAATACGAGGACAGAAATACAAATAGTAATACTCCTGAGGGCTTAGGATTCAAATCAATCCTTGGAGTTTCATATACAAAAATCGAAACAGGAATATTTGATATTTAAAATCTATATACCAACTATATACATATTGTCCTTGAATATAAGATAAAAATGCATGGTAGTCGTTTCTCGTAACTTTCACTCTTCCTGCTATGCTGCTGGGTTCTGATGAATTTTCCAGGAAGGGGATTACAAACCCAGGGAAGGAATTCCTGCCTGCAAGCTAGGGAAAATCCCTATAGCAGTTCCACATATTTGTACTTTTGTATCCCTATATGGCACGAGGAAATTCCTTCGGAAGAGGAAAAGCCAAAAGGTAATAATACGATGTTAGATATCCTCCTGGAATAACAACAGTTTCGACAGAGTTGGTTGAGCAGAGAGCCATCGACCCCATTACATTTTTTCTCCGTTTTCGATTTTTGTACCCAGTGCCTACTGGCTCCAGAAGAGGCTGAAACAGAGAAGTTAGGCCAGAGTACGGAGAGTAGGAGCATAATAATAAAATAGGAAGATGATTGATCACTGACCGAAATTGTTATTATAGAGTAGGTTTTATACTTGGTCATGTGTAGTTTATAATAGCTTGATGTGTTATGTGCATTGCTATGAAGCAAAAGTATGTTGGATCACGCCTGCGGTTCTTATTCAGAAAATTTTGTTCATAAATACTTCTATTCCGTAAGTTATTATTCAGTAAAATTTTATTCATACATAAACCAATATTCATACATGTTTGTTCATAAAAAATAAAAAAGTTCCAAAATTAAGAGCTTTACGTTGTTCGTGGTTCTCTGTACTTTCTCTAATAAGCGAAAACAAAATTAATGAGCAAAAACCAGTGGGGAACATAACCTCATCCCAGTTACTGCCTATGTATGTGTCAATAAGCTAAAATCTTTCGCTTTGGATAAGTGTACTTAAACTTTCCCCTAATTTCCATAAATAGACCTGGCACATCACCTGAGTAGGTATTGACTTTAACAACGAAATATTGACTTTAACAACGAAACGGGCTGAAATTCCATCATGACAATAATGATGAGAAACTTTTTATTCACTTCCTGACTCAACAAAACTCAAAGTCAAACTGATTGTCAAACTTGACAAATAGCCTAAAAATATTACTTACAAAAAAATTAAAATTTATGCTCCCAAAATCATGTAAATTATGAATAGACATTATGAATATAACCTATTTATGCATAAAGGTCCTTATGAATAAAGTCAACTGAATAGGGGCGTTGATGAATAGAGGTCTACTGAATAAGAACAGTAGATCGTTGGATCAAAGCGTGGGCTGATGGCGTTTATGGTTTTGCCGATGATGGAAACTGTCAGTGAATCAAATTTGGGCGAAGGGACAGTTGCAAACTATCTTTTATTAAAAGCGTAAACTATCCTTTCATTCCATATAAAACGAGATAGATCGAGGGTAGTTTAATCCGATGACGAGTGCACTTGTTAGTGGAGAAAGTAAACTAGGTACATGCATGTACTCAAAGCTATGAGAAGATTTGAGAAATGTCGGTCGTCTTTCACGGATTATTGGTTGAATCAGAAGTTTGCAGAGTTCGATAACCCAAACCAGTTCCCCCCAAAAATCATATTTTTGTGGTTTCCGTAATTTTCCGTCAGTTTTCCAATTAAAATCCTTCTGGAATAAAAAATTGTTCCATGAGCAAATATTATCTTTGATGAAGTATAAAATACTTAAGGATGCATAAGACGATTACACTTCAAACTACATACTGATGGGAACTGCTTCCTTCTGAGAATAAACGTCAATTTCAATTAGAAGCAAAAGGCATAAAGCTTCAGTAGGTTTAAAGCACATCCGATTGAAATATGGGAAAATAAGAAATGTATGCAATGAAATAAGAAGGGTGAAGTCGGTGAAGAGCATACAACGTTCCCTTAAACACATTTGAACCAACCCATTTCTGAATTAATATAAGTATGAAAGGACAAGAACCAGAAAGATAAATTGCCCATTTCTATAATGAAAGGAATACTTCATAATCATAAATGAATAATCGGAAATAACCAGACGAAATAAATAAAAAAATGCATAAACCGCTGCTGTCAGCGGAAAATTTTTATTCCAGCTCGGTTCTGACAATAAAATCGAGCCGTCACTTTATTTCCTCTTTTCTTTTTGCATTATCTTCTTCCGTTCTGGACAAAAGAACATATTATGACAACCATTCACAATACTTGCCAATATATGTACCTTTGTGCTCACAGTGCACTGAGGACAAAGCGATCGTGCAGGGGTTGCAGACTTCGTTGGGTTTCCAAAACTCCGAAAGTCATTTAGATAAACTTATACGTACTGCCAAATACTTGGCGAGAAAGTAATTTGAATATCAGAAGTCAGCTCTATATATATCTAACCACGACGCAAATATTGCTTAAGCACAGAATTAAAAGATAATAGTCTTAAATCCCTTCATCCCAATCTTAATCATATTTGCTTTGCTCACTGAATTGATTGCATTTGCTTATTTTCACACAATGCAGCCAACACCTTTCGCAAAATTTCATATGAAAATCAAGGTTACTTAGCCTATTTGGGGAATGAATGGTGTGCCTTGCTTGGTTTGGCCTGCGTGAGTAATGAACATAAACCTCCTACATACAAACTCCCCCTCACGTGTGCCATTTATCTTGCCTGCATGCATAGGAAAGACATTTGCCTGTGAAATAATACAGAAAATCCAGTAAAATTTCATATGAATAGGACAAAATAATATATCCTCTGGTGAACTTCAAGGTCATGCTCAGCCCAGCTCCGGCTTATTTTATTGAATTCTGCACTTTTATATCTAGATGCTTGCTCACATCGATTTACCTTTCCTTTTCGCTCCGCGTATGACTGCAGATGCAAATAAGTTTTTATTATTTTTTATTCCTGTATTAAAAGGGAAAAGAAACTACTCGGACTAAAAGCAAGCAAACAGTTCTTAAATAATATGAATAAATTATTGTTACCCTGCAGTAAAAAAATATTACTTATGCAATAACGACAACGACCGGCAATGTGACCGTCATACATAACTCAATAAAGATAAGTGCACGTTTAAAAATGAGCTATCAAAGTCCCTACTAGTCTAGTGGAAAAAAACTCTCTATAATTTTCCCCATTTTCACCACTTCACTACACATTGCTCTGTATCGTACTGAATGTTACTCTAATAGGAGAAGGGAAATATGTATTAATCTGCTCATATTTCCGAGCAAAGTAATATGAATACAAAATGTACATGATTATGTTAATTTTTTGTACGTATATCTAATTATAATGAATTGGATATAAAGGTAGAAGCCTTTTGCGGACGTCATCTAGGTATTTATGTATCTCACTTTCCACATCTATTATGAACGTGCCGAATCCCTTTTCTTCCATCGTTAGCGAGTTTGCAGCAAAATGAACAGAAACATGATAATCGTGGAGGATAACATCCCGCTACATAACCACATTTTCACCAACCCGGCTCTGGTACGGCTTATACTTACACTTTAGATTAGGGTCCCCGTTTCCTGTGTGGAGAAAGTTACAAATGCCTGCCAGTGAGTTTGGAGTGTTATGTTATGATGCTAAAGTGATATATTGTTATTATATTATCTTTTGGAGAACGCCAGCCTCTTTTACTCCAGGCATAAATTGCGTTGGCGTTTGTTTCATGTGACCGAAACATAATGCATAATATTCTCTGGTCTGGTGGGCAAAGTAAAACTGCACATATAGCACGTATTTGACTAGTCAGATTAGTAAAGAAGGACCTTTATTTCCACTGAGGAGGATTCATCAAAAGAAATACATAAAATGATGACAGAAACTGTCGTAGGCGGTGTTTGTGAGAACCGGAATCCTCATAAACGGGGAGAGAATCAAGTTACACGAGAGAGTTGTGATAATGCGCATGCACTGTGATTTAAAAAAAATGCTATTCATTAAGATAGAACATCCTTTATCAGAAGGGAGTAAAAAGTTCCCTGATGAATGTAATTAAATACATACATGCATGGACATTTCTTTATGTAAATTGCTTTAGTTGAAAGTTTTGACACAGCTTCAGGGAAAAGTTGAACCTTGAGGCCCATTTCATCTCATAAAAAAGTACTAATGAGCTTTAATAGTTTCAAAGGGTCCGGCGTTTATTGTTTTCCCCCAGTATAAATTTTTACGACAATGTGAGAATAAATGCCCTTATCAGAACGTACAATAATATAAAATAGTGCATCTCAAAGTAGAAGACAAATATCACCTTCTTTCCTTAAATCTTATAGCTAATGATCCGTTTCCCCTTATCTCTTGCAGGAGGAAACTTCAACGAGCAAACTTTCGTATCCCTCTCAACAATGGAGAATAACATACCAGGAATGGTGAACGGTATCACAGCCCAAGGAGTCAGGGACAAGAAGAATGCCCGATTTTTTCGAAAATCCGGAACCTCCTCTGCAACCACCACACCTGTATCAGGCCATCCAGCTCGAGCTCAACCTCAGAGATCCTTCGACAGCTGCTCCCCAGTATACGGGACCCCATTACAATTTATTGGGCAGCAGAATATTGATCCGGCTTTGTTGGCTTCCTTAGCCAACGGGCTAAATCGTCACCATCAGCAGCAGCAGGCAATGCATGCAGCGTCCTTGGCAGGGACTACCGTTAACAGCCCCGCCGCTTCCGCTGCCCAGTCTCCCGTCATTTTTAATGAGCATGATACGGTGAAAGCTAATGGGAGGAGGTTTATGGCTGCTCCTCGACGAGCTCGGAGTGCGGAGAGATTTGATGGGATGAGGATTGCTTACTCTGCATCAGGTACTTTCAAACATACTGTTTCCAAGTAGTGGAGTGGATAAAATCTACATATTTCATCAAGTATTCATATATCGTTAATGATTGAAGTTTACAATATTTTCATAAGGGCCTGCCTAATGAAGTTCGATAAAGACAAACTTGACAGTGAAATGAGGGCTTCTGTTGTTTCATAATCATTTTATATTTTCCCAGTTTTTCATTAAGATCACCACCATATGCAATGTAGGTTCCAGGGCTAATCGGCATGGTTTACTCTGGCCAACTCTTTCTAATATCACAATATTATCTGCGATTGATCCACATAATATGATTAAGCAAACTGATACAAAAAGAAAGTCTGAAGATACCCCCGGTAATAGAGTATATACAGAATATACAGGATATACAGTATATTCTATACATGCTCTATTACCCCGGTGTACGCAAATGCAAATAATTTGCATTTTTTTTTCATTAGTGGCTAGTGGCTATATTAAATAGGATATGATATATCACGTTGAGAGATTCGTTTGCATAGACTTCACATGAAATGAGAAACCACTGATTAAAGGAAGCAAAAACGGCTTACCTTACAAATATGCTCCTTAAAATGGAACTCCTTAAGGAGCTTGATATGCCAAGTGTATTAATTTAACATGAAAGGATACTGTCATTTGTCTCAACTCAAAAATTATATAAAGATCGTGTCATATAACTTGGTAGTTAGAAACGGCAAAGAAGCGAAAGGATAAAATAGGGGAAAGAAGACACTTTTACTCATTGTCAGTTTCGAACATTTGAATGTCTCTTCACTAGAATTTTAATAATTAATTTTGAGTTAAGACCCGTGCACTTGTGAGTGCGAGTAGGATGGTTTTTTCTACAAATGATTTAAAAGTTCACTTGGATTTCTCTGATTCTGCTGATGAGAAGGGAAAGCGACAGCGGCATGTATGCATCATAAAAATTTAATGGAATATGTAGCTAGGAATAAGGTAAATAATGTATACGCTTCGCAATTTGCTGGTATGGTTTTCATTTACATCATACATCTATTTTCATACTAATGATGACTCTACATGGCTCTACTTACTCATGTTTCTTCGTTTGGATTCAGAACAAACATATTTGAGATAGCTGCATCACATTTCAATAGTTGAAAATAATATGTACCTAGTCATAAAAATCATCATCATCCCTGTCATTTGATAGCCTTCAGATTTCCAATGAAAATGGGATTTTCTAATTTCTATGTAGAACGTGTGACACGTGACTACTAATGTCTAATTATCTCTCACGTGGTTTGCAATAATGAACATTTAGAGTTTAATTTCCAAACCCAGAAATTAAATGAAGACATGTTACTGTTGCTGGGTACTTTCTCCCTAAACTAGTTTAGAAGCTACGATGTTTAGTAACAGGGTACGTGATCCATTTACTCACAGTCATGAAGTTATACCAAGTTATGAAGTACCGACATTTTTCGGTCGAATTTCCACCAGCAACTACACAATTATGTATTTTCCATCGAAAACTGAAACAAAGAGGGTTTCCAGCCATTGCTATTAGCTTTTGTACATCTTTATTATATCTTCTGACCCGCTCTAATGGAATGGAACTCTGCGGAAACACGTTTCTGTCTGTGACTATGAGCCTCATGAGAACCTCCACCCACTATGGTGGAGGAACCTCTTAGAACATTTGATAATTTTCTGCTCTTCGTTCGTTTGGTTTACTTTTCTATTCATACAAGACGACACGAATCCTGTGAACTGTCTATCTGTTAGGATTACCCTTCCCTCGTGCTTTCTCTTTTAAAGTGCTCTTGCAAAACTCACTTCATGATGATGGGTAAACGAATCATGTTGCAAAACTAGGTACTTTACTCAAGGATACACTTTACGTGAAAGCAGGATGATGATGTCGAAGGAAAATAACAATTTGTATCTTCTCCCAGCTAATAATATGGTAGAGCTAGAAATGTTTGAATTAATTAGAGTCCTTCACATTCTACCCTCTCTGAATTTGAATAATATTTGTTCCAGCATTTATAATGATGACAACAGTCCCCCTTTCCAAATGTCTGTGTTGAGTAGGTAAAGCTACTTCTGGTGAATATGTGAAATGTCACATTGAAACTTTGCAACTGAAAGAATCTAGCAAGTGTAGACTCGCTTTACAAATCTTTTGTTTGTTTGAATATCAGCATTTAATTGCTATATATTCATATTAGGCTTTTCAGCCCTCAATTGGGAGTGCTGACTTTGTGAAACTCCTTTCTTGGAAATATTTCTGAGTGCATGGTTTTTCGGCACACAAAAGGAAGCAAATGGCGAAAATGTGTCTTAATGAATGGTAGATAGGTTAAAATATTTCATATGAACTTGGCAACTCAAGTCTAAATGGCGTTGTGTGATTTGCATGGTTATATTTCCAGGAAAATATCTGCACTGTAGACTGACTGTAGAGTAAGTACCTAACTGACTTTTAGAATCCTGCAAATTACAAACTTTTTACAAGAATTAGTATTTATCTAGGAATGAGTTCTTTTGAAACTTGCCAGCTTTTCAATTATACAATGCAATTCACCTCTCAGTTTTGTCTAAAATTTTAAACTTATTTTTCTCGTGTAGTAGGGCTTGCCAGCCAAGCCGATTGCCTTCATACTCACGACGGACCCTCCATTTGCTGTCATACGAAGAAAAGGGGGAAAGTTAGGTTTCACAAGAAATCATGATTTCTCGTCATTAAAAACAAAAAGGTTCTGTCACAATTTGTATTTTGAAGGAGAAATTGGTCTGAACAGAAAACTTGCAATAAGAGTACGCTAGAATACTAAAGAAACTCCTAAATGACTGTCAGACACTTCTAAGTAAGTTAGGCATCTTATATTTCTCATAATACTTCCGTTTTCCGCACACCAATACCTCCAATATATTATCTTTCTCCTTGTCACTCGTTAATATTTAATTCCAATAGTCTGACATTTGACAGCAAAATAAATCCATCCCTACTATAATAATTGGCTATAATGACCTGAGGTTTGGTAAAAATAAAATTCTGGCTTGGTTTCCATATGAGCAACGTAGTATAAATCCAGACATGGTTACGCTCTAAACTTGCATTTTACTCCTAAACCATGTCAACTTAAAGGCAAAATTAATTTTTAGTGCCGTAGAGGGCATCCGATTTAATGCTATTGTGCATTAAAATATTTAAAAATTTACCCCTGGGGGTAGGGGGAGGTTAGATAAGGCAAACATTTTTTTTACCAATAGGAAGAAGTGAGTTTAAATATTCCGCTGTGGGTTTGGGGTAAAGTGAGACATGGAGAATGCATACATGGTTACGAAGGAAATACACTAGAGCTCGAGTACCCTTTGTTCTTGCCTTCTTCCTCCATCTCCTTCTCTCTCCTGTTATTTTGATTTATTGTACATATTTTAATTTATATTATAAACTCCCCCTTCCCCCTGGGAGAGGTGACCTTTAAAATATCTAGCTCACTTCGTGAGCAGTGGCTCCCTTGTTTGCAAATATGTAGCTAATTGTAGTTTGTCAATGTTCCGAGAACCCTTCCTTACCAAAATACCAAGTACAAACATAATGCTCAATCAGTTCAGTTATTATTACATTATGTAAATTTGTGAATTAATTTTCTTCTAGCTATCTCCAACCTACAAGACCATCGTATTGGTGAAAGGAGCTTGGTGCACCATCGCACGGGAGAT
>JAQIXQ010000448.1:0-29568 GCA_034700485.1 Pseudosinella alba
TCAAAGTTAAGATTTCGCCATACAGAAATGTATGGCGGACTTTCACGGAGCAAAGTTTCTAAATGGATTCGTTTATTATTCTGCCTATATCTCTCTGCTACTATTAATGTCTATCTAAACATAGCCATTGTAATGCACATAAACCAATTTTAGATTGCCAAGTAAGCCTATCGTCTCACCCAGCCTCTATAAATATGAGAAACATTTTACTACTATTTTTTACTATGGATTTCTTCTTCTCATTCCTCTCGCCATTTCCATTCCTATTCCTGTGAAGCCCCCTTTGAAATTGAACTGTGGATGGGAAAAGGATGAAATATCCAATCCCGTCCAGTAAAAAATAAATTTCATAATAAACCAGCAGCCATTATTGCTCTTCTAGCTATCTCACTGGCATGATGACAGGGAAAGGGAATAACTCAAGGGAAAGTTATATTAGACATTTTGAAGTCCAGTCCGGGTAGAAAAAACTCAAACCGTGAAATTGGTTGTGATGTGCTGGTAGTTGGTAGTGGTGGTGGGCTACTTTATTCCAAGATGATTTTTTCTCAAAGTATATTTCCTCAATATTTTTTTCATCTTCTTTTGCATTCACTTCCATTTCCATCCAACCAACCAACCAACCAACTTCCAACGGGAAATGGAATAGGGATACACTATTAATCCTTTAGAAGATCGCTTTTTTACTTTCGTATGAAATGTTTAGGTAATAGACGAATGATGCTATCCCTAGTCCTTCTTGGTCTCCTTCCCAAGTCTCTGGACTTAAGCCCTGGTTTTTTAAGGGAAGAAAAATATATTGGTTGAGAGTTATTAGGAGGGATTCAAAATCAAACTTTTCCCATAAAATGGGATATTTTTCCATAATACATTTAATTTGTTTGTGGATGGGATGATGTTCGCGGAATAAATGTCCTGGAGGGGAATTTTTTAATATCCTCCCAAGTTATGAGAGACGGGATGTTAGGCAATGGGAAAGTTAAATTGCTTCCTTCACTGCCTTCTCTCTTCGAATATGTAGTAAGACTGGGGTTTTCAAAAGTATTTATAAGCGTTACATAAGTAAAGTATGTGTGTACTTACAAATATAAGTTATAACATATTTTTTAGATTGAAATTATGGTGGCTCACTCAGCTCAGCTACTTATACTTATGTCTTAAGCTTGCAAGCACTTCACTTATGATATGATAGGTTGCACGCTTGCATCATAAGTATGACTAGGCATAAAATCCTTCCTGGAAAATATTATTCAATCATTTTCAAGTACCTACATAATCTTAAACGAATTATAACATAATCACAATGTTATTATTTTATGAGAGGAGATTTCGATTTGTCTGGCACATGCACCCGCTACAATAACAATACAGCCAAGTCTCAAAATCTTATTTTGTTTACAAGCAAAATTAAATAATACATGATTTTAATTTTTAATTCTTTGAGCTTTTCCTGTCCATGTCAGTTATCAATTTTGTTAATTTTTCTGGAGCATGGAAGAGTTAAACGTATTTCTGAAAAAAGATTTGGAAAACGATTCATATAGCACAGACAGGTTTATTGCACAACCAGCTTGTTCCGTGAAAAGTACATGAAACTCCAAATAATTAGAATTTTTAAAATTCGAAAAAACTATCTAGAAAAGTCGAGTTGGTTATATGGGCGTAACTGCTATTTAACTTATCATCTCCGAAGCGTTAAAGCACCAACATAAAATTACGTAGAATGATGATGCTTCTTTCTCTCCCTACTTTACTTGTACAATAAGAAGACAGTATAAATTACCCTACAGGATATAATATGATATGATATGATACAGCATTCCAGCAAAATAGCCAGTCTTGGCCTGGCTTGTCGTGACTATTGAACTTCTGCATGTCATCTTGGATTTTTGTGAAATGTGCTCACATAAACATCCAGCAACAACTGGGATATTACTTATGTATGATATACGAAAAAACTTTCTCCTCATATTTTTACTACTGTGCTGGTGCTCTCCTCTCACTCTTTTTTTCTTGAAAAAAATTATCTTGCATTTCTCACATGAAATGACTTGGCATGATGATAGTGATGGTGATCACCACCACCATCCCTATCATATCATATCATATCACAACTAAACATATCCGCCACATCCTGAGCCAGGGAGAAAGCAAACCGTTGCATGATGATAACTCAGTTTCTTACTTAGACCAGCTTTTTTTCTTCTGGCATGCCATGCCATCCCATGACTTTCCCCATTTCCTTAATATTTTTCTTTCCATATTCTTCGTCAGCTTTTCTCCCTTGATATATTATTCCGCTGGTGGTCCCATATAAATAAACATTTCTCCTTTCACATGTATCTTTGCTCCAGCATTACCATCATCATCATCACTACCCACAAGACTTACTTTCCCCAACCACCACGGCTGTTGCTGTTGATAAGAAATGAAAAATAAATTCTTCTTGTGGTCAAGAAAAAAAAATAAATGCATAGTCAGTGACTCTCTCCTTCTCTCTCCTCTCATATCATTCTCATCCTCATTGCTATTATACTCCACACGTTATTATTACCATAAAAATTTGCTCCACCAGCAGCATAAAGTATTATCGCTAGCACCATCACCCTCCTCCAACCAAGTAAGGCTCAAGTCATATACCTAGCCACTTTCTCCACTTTCTTTCATATAAGTATATTTACAGTCATGTCGGAACAACCAACTGGAATTACTACTTTACTTATGACAATGGAGCTCGGGCCTTGCTGTTGATGTTGATGTTGATATTGATGATTAAGGAAGTTTTTAGCATTCACTGCCATGTGTGCACTTTTCGCTTTCCATAAATGCAAACCGAGCTATATGTATCATATCATATTAGATTCGGGTTAGTTTATGCGAATCATCGTACATCTACCAAAAGTTGTAAAAGTGGCCAAGAAAGGAATAAAAAGAAATTCACTTTATTCCTCCCAGCCAGAGTGTGTCCCTTGGCGTTGGTGTTTATGCATGACTGACCAACGACCAACGCATATTAGATTTTTCCATCATTTTATTAATGAAATGAGCAGGGAGAATATATAGCGCCATGTCACCGGGTTGCTGGTCTTAATATTCCCCGTTTATAGGAAGTGGTGTAGTAACAACTGCTCCCGGTTTTCCTTGCAATAATAAAAAGGAAAATTAGTTATGTATTTTGAGGACAAGCAAATCAGGAATGGAAGGGAACAGAAGGTACCAGGGAGAAAGTCTTAGTAGATTTTTGTTTATGAGTTGGGCCCTCCCGCTCATTATTCCGGGGTTGTTCCCACTGCTTATGAAATTGGATGGCATGTCATGTGACAAGTAAATATGAAATGAGGACGCAGTCGTATTTCTTCTTCTGAAAGATTTAAGTAGAGAAAATATAAATTTATTTAAGCCTTGAAGAAAGCAGCAGTAAAAAGGCCATTTATATTAAGATATTTTTTTGCTAAAAAAAATATTTTTTGACGTCTTTTATTCTAAGACAAGACAGATGAGATGAGTTTATAAGTTTATACCGCGGAATAGTACTTCCTTCTTGATATATATTCAACAAAATACACATTCGAGTAATGGTGTTTTGCCTACAGTCTACAGCAATTTATATTCGGGAACGTTTTTGTCACTCTCCGTAATGAAATATTATCATCTTCTTACGTAAACCTAAAATCCCATAAATAATCCAGACTATGATAGATGATGGGGGTGCACTGAAAGCTCATCTTTCTTCTTGTCCTCGCCTCTTGGTATGTATGCTTTTTGCTTTTATGCATAGGGATTAGGCATGTAGTAAAAGCATGGAACAATTAAATGTTGTGTCATGTAGTAAAAGAAAACAAGGACGAAAATGTTTCATACAGCAAGGATTTCTTTTGCGAACATGAAAACAAATATAATTCATCATGGACTATTTGAAATTAGGTAGGTAGATAAAATATTTTGTTAAATGTATTGTTTCAGAATTACAAAATGCGGGTTAAGTCTGGTCCGGAAATAAATTAACTTTGACGGCTTCACATTTTTTTAAACTGATTTTTGACAGTTTTAGATGAGTTTTGATAATGTCTACTACATGTCGCAAAATTCTCCATTTCATTATAATAAAATAATTTTATTTAAGTAGCTTGAATCCTCATCCGGAATAAATAAGCTCCCAAATTATAAAATTTCCCTACCGATCCGGTTACATGCGCCAGAAGACATTACATGACTCCATAAATTAGAAATGTGATCAGATACATTTTATGCTACTCCAGCACAGTCCATGTAATAGTGATGTTTTATGCTATGCACCAGTAACAAACACGATGACAAGGAGAAAGTTAGATTAATTTGTAAAAATAAGCAGATGATACAAAACCCCACTTGTTATTTATGTGACTACTTCTGCCTTGCTTCTATCATACTCATTCCCAAGAAACATCAACAAAAATTCCTTCTGATCTGAACTGAACTCAAACCCAAGAAAACCTAGAACAGGAAAAAGTTTTTTTTAAAGAGGACATTCTTTTAGCCAGAAGCAAAGTGAAAGGGACCATGGACCATGCATTTTTCCCGTCCTTGTTAGCGTCCCTTTTTTATGTATAATATATCCAAAAACATACAAGAACAGTGGAGGACAGAGACAGAAAGATAGCAACCACCTCATAAGTATTCCATGAACACTACGCCACGCCACTGCCACCGTCCTCTCCATTATTATTACTTTCACTCTGTCCGTTCTCCTTAGTCTTCTTTCTTATATGCATTCTTTTACATTTTTTCCTGTCATATAGTCAGAGTCAGAGTTAAACTTGAGTCGCACTACTGCAAAGTGAAAGGAGCAAGTTTGAACAAGCTTGATCATCATCATCATCTTGGTCCTGATCATATATAAATACAACATCGCATCGGCATTTCATTCCTCGCATAAACTAAACTAAACTAAATACAAGTCTAAAGGGGAGAAAGGAAGGGAAAGGGAAAAAAGTAACAATTTCTGCGTCTCATCTTTCTCCCTGCTTATACATGCTCCCCATTCTTTTGCCTAGAGAATGTGTCCTGTCTTGACTTGGCTTCACTTGGGTTTGCCTTGGCTTTGGCTTGTAGCAGAATAGGACTAGCAAAGGAGAAGCATAAATACGTGATGCGAATTTGGGTGACAGTTTTAGTATTCTGTGTTGATATTACTGAAGAAATAAGAGAGATGGAAGGGGAAATCCTACTGTTTTAGAGGAAGGAAGGAAGGAAAAGGCAGACAAGCGAGAAACCAAACCGAACCAAAAGGAGATCGAAGAAAGAACAAAGCAACATAGATAGATATAGATAAATAGATATAGAGAAAGAGATGTACACATTTGTGAAGTTTTTCCCTACTGTCATCTCGTAATCATCATCCCAGTGATGATCAGCAGCATTATCATGATTCCCTTCCCGTCACCATTTTCCCCAGTTCTGTATCTATTTTTTTTATTAGGTTATTCTTATGCATAAAAATGCTTATAAGCATTTATGTATTCTCTCCTGTCTCCGTTCATATACATTTGATTAGGACATGGGATGGGGATGAAGAGGAGGAAAGGGAAGCCAACAAAGTTAAGCTTAAGTCAAAAAGGGAAAGCCTGGGCCAAGCCGGAGTAAGATCTAACGCTGTTAAATACGATGATTGTGGTGGTGATCATGATGACGATAATGATGCTGAGGACGAGTGATGCATTCATTCATGATATGGATATCAAGCCATAATATATTGCTATATTATAAGCTTAACCTAAACAACAATTTATCAAGTGACATAACGGATCATAGATATACCAAGTTGGGCTTCTTCGTGTCTTGGAACGATGATGATGATGAGTGAAAGTGGAAGTCCAGGCAGGAAAGTTACAAATTCCGGCTCAAGTAATATATGTATGCATACATGTAACAATAATCTTCCCTTGCCCAGGCCATGACAAAAAAATTAGTGAGAGAATGAGAAAGAAGCCATCCTTGGGCTGGACTGGACAGATCGGTGACCAGAGCAGGCTTGGCCAGACCTGTTTCCAAATCCCATTTGTAGGCTTGAGCCTTCCCTTGCCCCTTGGCAGAATATTGAAAGGCTATAATTTTTTCTTCTTGAGGGGAAGGGGAAGGAAAGCTATATTCTAGGCACAGGTTTTGTTTTATAATAAGAGACCAAGTTGACCAGTACCTTCGTATAATAGCTTGGAATCATTGAGCACATAATTGGTTTACTGACAATCACGTAGGGAGGCAGAAACTATATAACTGGTTTGACAACGTTTCACAGTCTTCATCATCTTACGCAATACGTGCTCCGCTCCCTATTAAAGTTATTGTAACTTTCACCTTTCTCTACTTCTTGGGTCGGGCTCTGGTCCGGTCCTTTAATTGACGAGATGTTGGATTGATTGAGTAGATCTTCTAGAAGAGCAAGCATCTTTTTTGTAATTCAGATTCCTTCCATTCTGAATCTAACGCAAAGGTGGTTTGGGTTTAGGTTAGGTCCTTTTGTATTCAGGAGCAGGAGGTTCATTTCATTCCATTCCATTCCTTGCCCCCAGAATGAAATGAATGCTTTCCCCGATTGGGTAGGTGGTTCGCATAATCCATCCATAGAGAGAAATGAGATGAAAGTCGTAGGTGGAATAATATGCGGAGGATGTTTTCACTCATTCATTCATCTGCCCATTCCCTTATTCTTTCCTGGTGCTGATCATGTTGATGATGATGAGGATGATGAGGACGCGATTATGATGATGATGGCGGCGGTCCGATGCGATGATGAAAGAGGGACAAGAAGAAAGTGAGAGAGCACACACAAGGGAGCTAAATTAATGAGCTTTTCCTCCACACATCCATACAGAGCTCGGACATCCAGAGAAAAAAAAATAGAAGCAGGGAAGTAGAAAGATTTGGTAATTCTTTTTAGTTAGTCCTTCCATCTCCCTCACAAAGCTTTATGTATACATCAGATCTGAAGAAAAAGGGACAGAGAGAAAGAAAAAAGAAAGGCCAAATCCTTTTTCTCTATACCTACTTGGTTTGGTTGGTGGGCTTGACTGGTTGGTTGGATAATTTTTTGAAATGAGCAGATGCTCATGATGGCCTGGCCATGATGATGAGAGGCGCGGCTGAGAAACAGGAGGAGCATTATTATTAGTAAAAAGGTGGCAAAAATAATATAAAAAAGCTTTTGACTTTCTTCTTATATTTATACATGGGTATATTTATTCAATTCACTTTCACCATATTACGTATATAAGAAATGAGTGGTGAACCTTTCTCGCATGACCATGTTGATAATGATGATTGGGAATGAGAGAGAAGAAAGCTGGAAGAATAAGAGAAAGAAAAATAACGATGAGCAGGGAGGCGGAGGAGATGTGTGGAGACTGGACTATTATTCCAAGAAAGATTGCAACTTGGCACTTTTTTATTTCTATTATACATGACGATGATGATTAAGTGTATGAGGAGCACATACGGAATACCACCATCACCATCATCTTTAGGTATACACACGCGGCATATTCATTAAAACAGAAGAAAGGGAGAAAAGAGGGAAAAGGGAGATCTTTCTTTCTTCTTCCTAATCTGGTTTCTTATTACTTCGTCTTAGCTCATTAACGTGCTTGGTGTTTCCAATGACGTTTGTGAGTGTGCTAGTGTATGGAAAGGAGAAAGAAAATAGCTTTCTCCAAAAAAAAGAAGATGTTAGTCCCTCCACCCGATAATAATAATAAGATTGCATATATTATGTATCTATCTTTCTCAAACGGATATAGGCATATTATGAAGAAAAAATAATAATGAAGGGAGAGGGCTAAAAATATAAGTTTGCTGGGAAATGTGGAAATTGCTGAATGCCTTAGCGCTATCGTTGGCTCCCACTCACACATATTTTATTTAGGATTGTGAGCATTTCACAGGAAACTTATATAATGACCGTAGCTTTACGTAACCCAACATTAACGAAGAGAAAATAAATTACATTGCGATAATATTATATAATAATATCAAAACTTCATAACTATTCTAATATATATCATTATTAGTTATGCATTTATAGTTATATATTTTTGGGTAGTTTATCAAAATTCTTTCATTTTTCTTTATACTTCTTCCCAAGTCTTTTTCCTTTCCCAAATCCAAGTCATATCACAATGTTCAGCTTCATGCATGAACATAATGAGAAATGTTCTTGTTTACTTTCTCCCCTCATTATTCTATCCCAACTGAACTGAACTGAATCTTGACCGGAATCAATTTTTTTCCTCTCTCTCTCCCCTCTCATATTATTCCTATTCTTCTTTCTCCTCTCTCTCCCTGGAATGTGAATGAATGGTCCCGGTAACTAACTTAAAAGATTCAAATGCATGGATATGTGAATGTGCTTTATTCCTTTTATTCTCCCGTCCAACATCCGTTCATCCATAATCCAACTCTCTCAAGAAGAGAGAGAGAGAGGAAGATGACGGGGAGAAATATGAAATTGGCTGGGATTAGTATTTTCCCTATGCCTAGACCATGCCATGACATGCCCCATGCCATGGCGTATTATTATTCGGGACTTTTACATTCAATATTATTCACTAGCCATGGAATGGAATGGAATATTATGGAATATTCGGCTTTATTCATTCAATGGCCAAAAACAGGAAAGAAAAGGCAGAGGAAAGAGAGAGGGCAAAGAATAAGTAAGAGAAAGAAATAGTCGGTTCCATCATTCCATGCATTTGACTTGACTAACAACAACAAAAAGAGAAATCTGAAGAGAATGTATGCATCACGGTTCACTAAACTTTTTGCCTATGTATCGCATGCAGAATTGGATTAGATTGCTATGTCTCATTATTTTTTTCCTCATAAGTTAACTTGCTTCCTTTTTTCTGGGATTTTTTTTTACTTCCCCGAATTATTATGGACATGGGCATGTGCATTTATACTTATTTATCAGTATATGAACATGTTCACTTTTACGGAATAATAATGGTAATAATGATGCAGATATTTTTCATATTTTTTTTCTTCCTTTCAGAGACTGATTTAAGAATTATTTCCGTCTGGGGATGGATGACGGGACGGAGGAATAAAATGCGGAGGAGGAACTTGAGAGGAATATGTAATATTGGCAACCCGGGTTGCTGGGACTTGACTTGGCTGGGCTGCTGGTGAAATATCTGGATCTGGAATGGAGGATTGGTCGCAGGTCAGGGAGAGGAAGTAAGTTTGGATAGAATTTGGAATTACGTGGTGGTGGAGCCCTTTTCCCATTCATACATTATAATGAGGACGCTCTGGGAACAAGGCGGAATTTCAGATGAAGGGCTGATTGTTATTAGGCATGGCTTATGGATTTGGATTATGGACATGGGCTGATCAGTACGCATGGATGGAGATGAAGAAATATTGGGAATTCGGGAGCTGGGACTGACTCACTGCCGAACTTTGATGAAATAAAAGGAACTACATAAATTGAGGAAGACAAATAAATGTGGAATGCACTCAATGGAGAGTTGGGATAGCTTGGCAAATAATTAGGTGAGTAGATTAATAACTGTAAATTATAGAACGAACAATATTTTAAATATGCAGTGATGATGAAGTCCGGATAATATAGCAACTTCATAATATTTTCTAGTCAAATGAAACGTATCCGATAATAATGAATTTCACTTGGTTTGGTTTGGTCGGTCTTGGACAGTGAACTCAATTACTAATTAGATATTCGTATAAGTATTTTCCTACTTACGGTTACGACTAGCATTGCAAAAAGTGAAATATTTATACTCCAACTCCATATAAAAATTAATTGCTAACAAAAAGAATTATTTATAGGCACAGATTGTACTTGAGTCAACGTTATTCAAAAACCAAGTCTTTACCTCCTAACATAAAATACAGATGATTTCAGAGATAAGGCGAAAAAACTTAAATAGAAGTTTTCCCTCGAATTTACGAGGTTTATTAATTTAAGTGGAAGGAACACAAGAAATACCAATGCCAGCAAAGCATTTGGTTCCTATATGAGCAGCATCGTCAAATTCCACATCTTTTTGGAAGTTAAGAGTTTGTAATCAAAATCAACTCCCTTTTTGACAATGTATTTTAGTCCTTCGCCTATCGTTAGTGAAATAGAATGATTGTAATTGAATCTACAAAGACAAACTTGTCTATCTACCTTCTATTGGTCATTTCCAGCATCATCCTTTCCTTCTCTTCAACCCACCCTCCCACTCTCCATTCCCCAATACAAAGCCAAGAAACTAACGTCAATTTGCCAGTAGGAAATATTTCATTTACAATCCCAGCCTGGCTACTTCAAACAAGGAGAGGGGGAAAGGATGAAGTTAAATTAAAAAGGAATAAGTCAAGTCAAGGATCCTGTTCTTGATTCTTTCTTTACATTAGAATCACATTCTTAACTTTAGTCAAAGCGTTTCCACTCAAACTCGACATTTTCACTTGAGCCCAATATATAAATGTACCCGAGTCTCTGTTGAATTGCTTAAATTTACAAGCAGTTAACTTTCCTATACACGATTTTATAGTACTCTCTGATTCGTAACTTGCAAAGCAAACTTGAAACGAAATGGGAACGGGATGAAATGAAATAGCTTGTCTTTGATGCATATGCGGACTTTGATTTCAGCCACATTAAATACGGAATACTCTCGAATTTTTTCCCTGGAAAGAGTTCACTTGAAATATTTAGGAATCCTCCACATTTTTGACAAAGTTTCAAATCCAAATGGGAATACGCTCTCTAGAAAAAATGCAGGGAGAACCCTTTGATCTCTCCTCTCAAACATCTACAGTTACAAGCTGGACTACACTGCTAGATGACGTGAATGGAAAGTGAGTACTTGTTAAATAAAGGAAAGTCAAATCACGCTATTTGGATTTTTAAAAGGGAAAAAAATCTCGTAAGTATTCCTTAAATAGAAAAAAAGACAAGGCTGGACCAGACTCTGGGAAAAGTAGTGAGAGAGAAGTTGAAGAGAAACTTTTTAATAATGGAGCAAAACTGACTGACTGCTTTCTGATGCTGATACAAAAACATATAAATTCTTTATCCAATTTCCTCTCAAAAACGGAATGCCATTTGCCTTCCCTTCCGAAGCTTTTAACCAAAGTAGTGAAGTTTGAATTAGTTTCCTTTCCTCTGCAAAGCCGGAGGAGAGAGACTTGCATTTTTTGGGAATGGGTTCGGGGATGAGATGACATGAGAATGAAATGATACTGATTTTTTTATCAAGAGGAAGAATAAATGCTTCCTTTACCCCTTTTCCCTCGTTTTATGCAGAAAATGGGAAACAAATTCCTGTAAATCCGAGTGGGAATTCCCAGTTCACTTGAATTGAGGAAGGAAGGAAGGGTTGCATTCATAAACTAAACCAAAATGCTTTATATATTTTTTTTGGGAGAAAAGGGTAAAAAAAATAAGCTTATACATACTTTGGGGAGGCTTGTTAAGGAGCATTGTCGACAGCTTCACCCCTTCTCAATTTCTTTTGATCTCATGTAAATCTCTGAGCAATCCCCAAGCTAAAACCTGGGAACTCATGTAATAAAATAAAAAAGATCTTTCAATGGAGGGATGATGGAATTAAGAGTTTACATCAGATTCACATCTTTTTGGAATAACCTTTTCGGTTTACTCCTTTTTCGGGAGAGTAAATCCAAATCCATGTTGCATGTTTATTATTCAAATTACAATGAAAAACTTGTTTCCACAAATGTAATGAAAATTGGGTAGGGATTCATTCTATTCAATTTGATGCGGGGAGACGATAAAATAAATGGGGAGGTTTTCGTAAGAGATTCCGTAAAATATCCACAAAAGCACCCCAAAAAAGAAAGTCAAAAGAAAGGGAAAGGGACATGAATGGAGATCATCCCCATTTTGTCACCTTTTTTCGCCTTTTCTTCAAATAAGTAAAAACGAAGGGTGAACTTTCAGGTGAATTCCTGATACTCATTTTTTATACAAAATCTGGAAAACATGTTATGTAGTAATGAATGAATCATCTGTCAGTATCAATTACATTTCATACCTTGAGAAATCCTTTTCAGTAATATTGGAAAGGACACAAGTTTCGATAATTTTCTGGATTTTTCTATAGAAAGGGTTGCAAACATTGAATGGGTGAATTTATTTTTGAGTTGAATTAAAACATTCTCAACCCTAAACATCCTTTAGGTATTTTTTTTGACTAAATCATTCAAAAAAATTTCCCAGGATTATAGAAAAACTTCCCAAAAACTTGCATTTTATCCTATTTTACTTCTTTTTGGAAATTCATAGATAACTCTCAATTTGTCTTTTTTTATTGAATCATCTTTTTTGTAAAATCAACATTTTGTCCAATCTATCCTTGCTTTAGTTATGGAAGGATAGCAAGAACCAACTTTTTCCACGCTAAACACACGCGTTATCATTTCACATGACTTGATCATCTTTATCCCAAAACATATCTTCTTCTGGATGATGATTGGCTGGACTTGGCCATCAATTTTTCTTTTAAAAAATCACACATATTAGTATGTATGCAGTTATGTATGTATTTTTTCACTGCACGTGAAAATGTAGGAAATGGTCATCATATCAGTTGGAAGTTCACGGTGATGACGTGATGAGACTGATTACGTAATTACAAATACCAGTGACCTATTAGTATACTTAAGCTAAATTTTTATGCATTATTTAACACATTATCATATAAACAAGGAAAGAACTAAGCATCATTATCAGAAAAAAAAAACTCTGTCTTGTGGTACCTGCTCTGAATAATTAATTTACGATCATACACTGGCTAATTAGCAGTTCGTAGTTCCACATTCTTTATCTAATGTGTGGTCCACGTGAAATTACTCATTTAAATTATTAGATGACGTGAGAATTCCAGTTTTTGTTCAAAATTGTTGCAAGTACATTTATTTCTAACTGGAATCCAGTGTGAGTGATTTGATTAATTACAAGTGAGTAACGTATCCCCACGAAGAATTTTTTTGCTTGTTTTGGATCCCCAGAAGGTTTGTTCAGTCTTAATTTTAAGCTATCCAGCTCAATCTTTACACATTATTCATACGCAACAACGCAACTCAACATTGACAATAATATGGTTTGGCTTTATAAACATGTGCTTGGCTTGTACTTTTTAGCCTAAATATTACGCTTCAATTAACTTCACAAAAGTTTATACGTAATTGCTCTTGCTAACCTCATTGTGTTAGTAAAACAGCATAATATCATATTGACAGAAACTTCAACTGGAATAATTTCATTTATTCGAGAATGAAAGCAATTTATTATACTGCTTCTCCCTGGCATAAACTAATTGGAAGATATATATATTACCTTCTCCTTACCCTCCTCCAATGCGAAAAAAGCAAATCTCCAAGAAAAATTGAAATTGATATGGAAGACTGGAGAGTATTGTATTCTTGTACTCTACTTATCCAAAAGTACATACCTACCTAGGTGCATATAACCACTTCCACTATCTTTCCTCCCTGGTGGCCTTTCACAAAAAAAAACTTGTATTAAACTTCTCCCGTAAGTAAAGTCAAATCTCCCCTGTCCAAATCTAAAAAAAAATAGTATTCATTCAATAAATCTTCCTCGTCCTCCTTTCCCCATCTTATTATTATATTTTTCCTATTCCCATTCTCAACTTTCCATTTCTAATGAGTTTCACTTCATGCTAAAGTTGCAAAAAATGGAATAATAGAAGCCCTTTCTTATTCATTTATTGCTAGCCCACCACCATCATCGCATCACCGTCAGTATCACCCACCACCATTCCCATCACTATCAACTATCACTATCCTTTATATTATTGGAGTATAATATTATGAGCGTCTCTGCCTACGCATCAATATCAGTAAAAAATAGATTTCAACTTTTTTTCATTCCTTTCCTTTCCCATCAAATGGATAAGCTTTACTTTTAGACTTAAGCTTAGCCAACAGTTTTCTTTGGGCAATTTTCAAAGAAAAAAACCAGCCTATCTGAAAAATATTGGTCGTAAGCATAAGTAGTCGGACAGGAGGCATTGCACCCATATTACATAATATGCCCATGCCCATATTAAGAGTTTTTTTTGGATTTGAGCTTTAAGTGGAAAGTAGAATCAATTCTATTCAATTTCTCTTTTTATTCTTCCCCCATTCGAATAAAAAAACATTTCTTATTCTTATTCTTTCTTCCTTCAAGAAGAAACGAAGAAGTAAGTATAAATATCTGAAAAAAAAATGTAGGAAAATCCTTTTGTCAAAAAATCTTTCACTTTGTAGACTTTTTTTTTGTGTAAACCCATCATGAATTTATATGTATGCTTTCTCCCTCTCCAGTTTTCCGTTTATTCAGAAAAAAAGTTTTCCTTCTCGTTTCTTTTGTTATTCTTTCCCTTGCGTGAGCAAAGTAATAGCGATGAGAATAATGTAATGTAATGTATGAAAAGTTAAGGGGAAAAAAAGTTGCAGAGGTGGACAGGATATATGAATAGGAGGAGGAAGGAAGGAAATAGGCATAACATTATACGTAAGATCTTATTATGGAAGTTTTACAACTAACTATGTATGTATGTATGTACATTGATTTATTTAAGATCGATGTGGCCTGTGGCCTTTACAACCATTACAAATTATTATAACTTTCTTTATCTTAGTCACATATGATGAATTAAATTATAGTAATTATACAGTGATTAATTTAAGTGTCTCTGGTTCTCAGAGCACCGTACACATATGAACAAATGTCAGCTATCTTATTAACATCAAGATTTTCAAAAAAGCTAAGGTAATCATAATCATTCTTTGGCAGATCATATTTTATAAGATATTTGTTTCTTATTGAGCTATATCGCGTACATGTGAACATAAAATGGTATGAATTTTCATATTCGTGAGAATTACACATATTACATGAAGGGTTGATTGTACAATCGTAGAAATGGGATAATTCGTTAAGTTTTGTTTTGTTAAGTTGTGACAATTGAGACCTTAATTGAATAATAGTACGTACATTGTTCCAGCTAGTATTAACATTAAGATATTTTTCACAACCCCATATTACTTTATGACAAGCATAAGAGCTCATGGACGAGCTACTTTTCATTTTAATAATATTATTGGAAATGTCTTCTTGGATTAGCTTGGAAATATTTGCTTTTAAGATTTTTCTTGCAGTTGCATGAACCTCCTCATTATTGTTTGCTTCCAGAAGACTATCCCAAAAGTTTTCAATTTTGAATTTTTGTAGTTCGAAGTTTACAGATTTCCACCAATTATATTTCATATTTTCATCATTCGAGCATGACTTCAAAGCAATAAAACATCTTTTTACAAGTTTGTTATTTGGCTTAACTAATATTCGATACAGAAATTTCATAACATTTTTCAATAGAGTAGTTTGCTGCGAATACAATCCAGCTTCTACCATTAAGAACCAATTTGGCGTCTTACGGGGTAACATGAAAAGTCGTCTTAAAAAAGTTGTTAGAGTGCAATTAATTCTTTGAAGACAATGAATACCCCAGACTGTACTGCAATACATTGTAATTGATTGTGACATGCTATGAAAAAGTTTTAATTTGCTATTTAAAGACTTCATTTTACTTCTACTGAATATATCAAAAAGTGTGTTCGATGCTGCACATCCTCTATTCACAAAATATTGGGCCGTTTTATCATAATCGAGATTTCCATGAAAGGGAACTCCGAGATATGTATAGGTATTGACTATTTCAATGTCATTATTATCATCCCACCAGATCTTGGGCTTTACAAGTTTGTACCTTCCCGTCCTGAACATAACAATTTTTGTCTTATCTAGATTTACAATTAAATCATTTTCCTCCAAGAAACGTCTTAGAATTTGTACCTTCGCATTTAAATTATCAAAGTTAGTGGCAAGTATGACTATATCGTCGGCAAATAACAGTAGATGAATTTCCTTTCCTGCCATTTGTATTGCAGAAAGGTTCGAATTTGCAAAAACTCTAACTATATCTTCCATGAAGATAGTAAAAATCTTTGGAGAGATCGTTTCACCCTGTAATACAGAACGCTCTATATTAAAATAATCACTTTCACCGATTGGGGATCTTATCTTTGCCCTCGCATTTGCATAAATACATTTTATAATATTAATGAATCTCGTGCTGAGTTTAATACTTTCAAGTTTCTTCCATAGTTTGTTGTGATTTATCGTATCAAAAGCAGACGATAGGTCACAGAATAGTGCATACATTATATTTTTTTTGTTTCGACAATGTTTTTGAATTGCAGCATTTAATATAAATACATGTTCCTCGCACCCTGTCCCTTTCCTGTAGGCTGCTTGGTAATCAGAGATTATATTCTTTTCATCGCACCATTCATTTAGTCTGCTTGTCATTAGCATAGTGAGTAATTTTAGGCACGTGTTTACAAGACTAATTGGTCGGTAATTTCCAGGATTAGATGCGGCCCCTTTCTTATATATAGGCACTATTTGAATTTGTGACCAAGAGTCGGGAACGCTTTGGGTTCTCCACACTTCATTCATGCAATCTAATAAAATTAATCTATGCTTGGTACTCAGACTTTTCCATATCTCATTAGTGATAATGTCGGGGCCAGCGGCCTTGTTTAATGCTAGTTTTGCAAGAGCTGCATTTAATTCTACAAATGAAAATTCGTTATCTAAATTGGGGTCACTTAACTCAATGTCCTTGATAATGTACTCGCTCGTATCATTTGATTTAAACCGACTCTCATAAAATGATTTGAAGATTGAAGGATGGGGCATACTGTTATGTGCATTAAATTTACCTTTTGGCTTATATGATTTGACTGCTGCAAAGAAGTCTTTACTATTTCTGACATCGACCAGCTTATCTGCAGTAATATTAGTGTATCGGATTCGTTTTGCTTTGATGAAATTTTTGTACGATCGAACAGCACCAAGATAGGTATTCAAATAAGTTGCATGTGCGTCACTGTTGGGAACTGACTTTCGTAACTGACGAAGATGATGTCGTGTTTGGCTTTTCATTTTCTTGCAGCTTTTGTCAAACCATTTTGGACCAGAGTATATATTACTTTGTGGTAGTACTTTTGTGACAACAAGCCCTGTATCTTTACATGCATTAGCGAGACATGGAATAAATTCATTGAATGTGATTGAACTGTCAAGTTTACTGAGATGACCTTCTAGATTTTCTTGCAGAGTGGGCAAAGATTCTGAATTCCATTTCAATTTTTTAATATAAGTGAACTTGTCTGCTGCTTGTTTGTAGTTGATATATGTACATGTCGGAAAGTGGGACGATTCTTGAGCTGTTAGAACTTCAAAGTCTAATATGTTCAGTAATCTACTACTTGCTAATGCTAGATCAATTGTACTGCAACCAGTTTTGCTTATATATGTAAACTCTCCCCTTTTATCTGATACGCTCATTCCGTTCAATATAGAAAAATTAGTTGACTTTAGGTACTCAATTAACTTATTTCCCTTAGGGTTGAGTGTATGGTCTTTGCATTGACGTTCTTGGCTAGTTTCATCACGTGTAACATTAATGTTTTGGAATGTCCCTACTCTTGAGTTCATGTCCCCCATAATGATACAATTATCTTTATTTTGTATGTCCTTGAAAGTGTCATAGAAATCTATATTGCACGAAGGCTGTACGTATATGAATATGATACTTAATGAAATTTCCCTGAAACCCAATTTTATTTCGCAAAAATCATCATTTTTATTTATGATTGAAACCGAAATATTTAGTTTTTTTGAAATGCCAATAATGTACCCTTTCATTGCTCGACCCTTATTTGAAACCTTAACCCCTAACTGCTGAATTATTATAAAATTATTATCTAATAAGTAATTACTGTATTGTTCCTGAGTCCATGTTTCGCAGAGGAAGAAGACTGTAGGCTCCATTTGTAGTAAGTTGATGAAGAATGATGCGTTTTTGTTCCTTATTCCTTCCACGTTCCATGAAATGATTTTGAGCTGGGATGATTGTTGAGGTGATTGTTGAGGCCGGCCGGATCTTCATGACTCCATTTGCTGAGTTTGCTGAATCTCCACCGCTTCATTCTTGAGTGGGTCGTATCGAAAAACTCTGCTTTCACTCCCCTTGGTAACACGTAGCGTGGCATTTCGAAGTTGGAAAGCTGCATCCGGTTGACTCTTCTTCAGTTCATATCTCTTGTTGAGTAGACACTTGTGGATCTTCCGTTCTTCTGGTGTCATGTCATCCGCAATGGATATGTTTGACTTTTTCAGCTTCGCCACAGCCATGAATATTTGCTTCTTATCTCTTTGCCTCAAGCATTTGATGAGCAACGGCCTTATCTGATCTTTTTTCTTGGCTCCCAACCGGAAAGCATCGTCATAGTCCAGTTCTGGGATGCTTAGTTTGGAGCAGAGCTCTTTAACAGTTTTATCCAGTTGGGAGTGTTCGTTTTCTGGCTCCAGCAAGCCATAAACAATAAAGTTTTTGCGTTTGTCACTCCTACTCAGTTGCTCAATGTCAGTTTTGATTTTCTGCACATCCTGTCGCACCTCTGAAACTGTCTGAGAAAGACCTAGAACTGGCTGTAATTGTGACTGAATGAATTCCTTCATTCGCTCCTCCGATTTCAAGGCAGTTTGTTCAATAAACTCCTCCACTGAAACTGCCGCAGGTGGATTTGCTTTTTTGGGTGAGGCAGGCATTTTTGGTGAAATTGGCCTTTCAGGGGAGTTTGTGGATTCTGAGGAAGTTGGTGAGGAAGTTGGCGAATTAAGAAAATGGCTTTCTTTTTGCTTTTTGTGGTCCAGGTCTGGGCTACTATCATTTGAGCATATTTCAGATCGAGTTCTTTTAGTTTGCGGAGTTAATTGATTACTGTAGAAAATTGGCTCCCTTTCTTTCTCCACAATTTTGACATGTCTACGTAATTTTGAACTTTCACTGCTCATAGTTTTGACTATTGATGTTGGATTTTACAGACCAACATGTCATTGGCACAGTCATACCGTGAGATCTTGTGCAAGTAGGCGTATATTTTCTTTCAGCTAGACCGATAGACAGATAGATGTTGCTCTGTAGCCTGCTAGACTAAGACTTTTACAACTAACTATAAGTATGTAAGTACATAACATAACGTAAGTAACAATTCTGGATTTTATACCAATATTGAGGAAATTCGAGAATAAAAATAGTAAAAAAACGATGGTGGTGGTGATTTTGAGATATCGGATGACAATGCTAAAAAATGGAGAATAGATAGATTTAGATAGATAACTGGAGATGGAAGGAAATGATAATAAAATTATAGCTTTTTTAAACATACTTTTTATACGAGGTAAGCATTTTCCTCAATAAATTCAATTAGATCTTCATCATCATCTCTGGAGGAATGGAGAAAGCTATTACGTTATCGATAAAATAGTGGCATAAACTGGAAAGGAAAAGTTTTCCTGCTCGTGATAGTGATGAGATAATACTATTGGTTATTGGGAAAATATCCGTCGGATATGTCAAATTTAATCGGAAGTATGGAATCCAGTAATCCAACATACGATGGAGTAAACCAAATGGCTTAATTCACAGATTTGTATGCTTATTTTACCAAATTTTAAAATGGAACAAATTATTCGTGTTCATTAAGTTTATTCACTGCTATCTTGCTATCAATAATGTGAAAAATTACCTGTATAGAATACGGCAATTAATTTTACTCTGAAATTATCAGTCGTCGTCCAGCAAGCCAATGATATGTTTTAATGTTAAACCTGGTAAGTCAAATTCTACTTAGGACTTGGGAGATAAAAAAATACAAAATGCCATAAAATACACAATAAATTATAAATATTAATAATTTGTTTTAGTGTCAGAGAGAGTCCTTGACATATTTATATAAATATGTTGATACATACCTACGTAGACAGTAGACTGTAATAATATTTCTAAGCCGTAAAAAATGCCACTTGTCATTATCATGCAAGGTTACGTTTTATTTTCTAGTCACAGTATCATAATCATAATGCTACCATCCCCTGCAAAATATAAATTCTTATGAAAACTCAAATACCATCCCATATGCAATCCCACGACTACCATTAATATTTGTATTTCCCATTACTGTACTGGGCTGAATGTGAACATTACTTTCTGCATTTTTGTGTGTTGAGCTGATTGTGAAGGAGAGAGTATTCCAAACAGTCAAGTAAATCATGATGAATGCTCGTGTGAGAATATCATCTTAATATGATCTCATATTTGTGTCTCCCTCTCTCATATTGTGCGTCGTGAGAGAAAGAGATTCTCCGAGAGAGAAAAATATCTCAGACCACACCAGGATCAGACCAGATTCACTTTCTCCATTCATTCTACTTTTTTTAGAAAGAAATGGAAGAATCAAGAGGGTCATTTTAGCAGCATTTTATCTGACTACGCATACATACACTCTCACATTGTTATGTGCTATATGTCATGTGAAATGAGAATGAGAGAAATATTTCTGGGAGAAGAAACTCGAAATTTTATACAAAAATACTAAAATGTTTCCCAAATGACATTTGCTGGCTTTCATTTCTCCACGTTCCAAATCTTACATATAATATATCTTAAGTAGCATTCATACCTGAGTGCTTGGTAAAATAGGATGCGCGATCATATGGGAAATGGGAAATGAACTGAAACTGAATACACTTCAGCATCACAGTAGAACTCCCACGCATACTCCGCACTATTCCTTTCAGCTTGCAAATTAAAGTAAACAATCCATTTCAGTTATTACTGTTATTGCAGTATAAAATCGGGAAATGAAGTAGGCAGTTATAAATGTACCTTTCTAGGAAGTCAAACAAGTCTCGTAACATCTAACTCCATTTAGGTATGTAAGTTGTAAAAAATCTCCCCTTCAAAATTTTTTTTGGACATCTCTCATAATTTTCGAAGAAACTGTCCATGTTTATATCTTTCAGCTAGAACTACTTGTTCCACTGGAAATCAGGTTTACTCAAGCTCAATCAAATTATGATTTGTTGATTTTATCATCCTCATCATTATTATTACTGTATTGTATTATTTGATCTTACATAAGCATTAATATTATTATGGACCAACCATTTCCCTCTCTAAACTTTACTTTCATTTGTTATACGAAAACGAGTATACATCTGAAGATCTAGTTACCTTTCTCCCAATTTATCTCTTTCCCATTCTCAAGTACGTATTTGTAAACTGTAGAAAGTAAAGTAGAGGGAAGATGACCACCGTCTCATCTCATACATTTTTTACATTACATTAGACCAACGGTTCGTGATTGTGAAAACAAAACTGTGGAAGTGGATGATAAAGTAAAGTAAGCAGAGAGCCAGAGTAGTTTTCACTCCCACTTTGTTTCAATATACTTAGCTATGTACTTATAGCTATTATACGATACCTAAAAGTACTTCCGCCATTTCCAACAATCCATGGACGTGAAGGAGCCTAGGGACATTTATAAGATGATATGATGATCATGATCATGATGGGGAAAAAGAGAAATAGAAAAGTAAACGAATTGACTATGATCATTGCAAAAGCAGGGACGAAAGGAAAACGACTTCAGTTTATTATCTAAAACTAAATAAACAAAAGTAAACTGAATTAGAGATACTGGACAAAAGTTTAAAGGAGAGATAATAATATGATATGAGAGGATATGATGTTGTTGATCATATCATAATACACTTTACCGTATTTTTTTTTGTATTGCCTACCTTTAATTTTCTCTGTCCATTCTCCGTCTCCTTCAGTTCAATAGAATAAAATAAAATAAAATAATATACGTGAAGGAAATACTGAAATGGATTGGGATTGGGGAATGAAGTTGATTATGTAGTGAAAGGGATACCCTTTCAAGATGATCATGATCTGATGGGGGATACGGGTATGATATGACTTGGGCTATGACTGGACAAAACTCACTTTCCCATTGAGAGTCGAGGGAGAAAATAAAGTAAAAACAAAAAAAAATATCTGATAAATAGATTCAATTGAAACTCTCTTAATTCAACAAGAGAGTAAAGAGAAAACAAAATAAAAATGTATCATCCTTTCTTTGGAAACCTGTATCAGTATCATCTACTATTTATAATGGGGATGTTGATCATGAGATGATATTGATGATACGATACATGATACACTTGAAGAGTTGAAATGGTGGGATTCGAATCCAACTCAACTGCTGGGCAACAGCGTGCACAGTGCACATTCAATTAGATTTAGATAAATAGTATAGGGACGTGTGGACTGGATGGAGTGGAGGATGGTTACACTCTTTTTATATTTTAAATGTAGCAAGTACGTATAGAATAGAAGAAGTACCTACTCATAGCAAATGTTTACGTAACGTAATGTTACTGTTGTTGTTTCAGTTTGATTTGATATGATGATGCATTATGGATCATGGGAAGGAATAATACATAGCTTGAAGTAATTCAAAATGGAGATATTATTGAATCAAGTGCTCCTCTTATTCAATTGAATGAGTTGTGGAGTTTGTTTTTTACTTGTTTTGTAATTCAATCCTTTTAATAAATTCAATAATGGAGGTAGTTTAAGTGGACACTCGTGTAGAATGGAATTGACGAAGGAGATGGAAAACATGAGATATATTAGGTATAAATTTTGAATCTTTTAAGGGTTTGACGATTTGAGCTATAATAATTTGAGCAATGGGGCAAGCTGAAAAATTAAATTAAATACTTGTCGCATTAAATTTTAATTTTAATTAACTGTCCAAATGTATAAAGTAGTTTCAAAAGGAAAGCAACATATCTGTTTAGGATAACAAGCTGCTGTTACAGCAAAAAATCTATCCAGACGTTCAACAGCATCAAGGAACCTAAATATCACCACTTCAGCTAGAGAAGCTAAACTTAGACTATGCATTTTCAAAATTATACGGAGCGAATTACACAATTTGAAATAAAAAGAGCCCCAGAGTAGATCCAGATCTAAGCTGGAATCCTTGACTTACTTACATATAGCCCAACCCAGCCCATTTTACACAATTCTCTGTTGATTTCTCTGATATCATCCCAAGCTTATTCTCTAATACCAATCAACATAAATATATTCAGCTAGAATGGGAAATGAGAAAGCGCAGCCAGCAGCATCATCCCCTCTCTAAAATATACCACACCACTTTCCACGAAATATTTTATTCCAACGAAAAAATTCAAATGGGCCTATTTATTCCTTCCTCTGAGCTCTGGCTCCCTGGTGGAGTCATCCCATTAAAGAAAAGCTTTATTGAGCGGATCCCCATTCTATTCGCATGTAATTCAAATAGATTACCATACGAAAATAGTCAGAGCATCGAATGCCTTGCCATGCCATTCCATTTTCTCCTAAAGTTCTACCGATGACGATGGTGATCATTCCTATTCTTATATATTTAGAATCCATATATATTTATGTATGTCCACCACCACCAGGGCCATCACAGTCGTCCTCCACAGTTCCTTTATGTATGCCTTAATGTTTTCCGTGGTTTGGGCAGTTAGTTGGGATTATGGTTGCGAATCTGAAAGTCAAGTTAAAAAAGGATGGGGAGAGATTGGACAGGAAGGGCCGTAATAAAAAGTGTTTTCTCCATATCCGCCATTCACTCTTCTCGTTCTCTATGCCAAGAAGGAGAGAAGATGTGACTGCTCAAATGTATTTTATTCTGACTTGAGTCGTTCCTCTTTGAATTCCAAGTTTGGAATGGTAGGATTGTGGGAGATATTCGTGGAAAATAATGGAAATCATATCAGTTCATGCTCTCATATATAAATAGGTACATACATATTACATTCAGTCAGTATAATGTAAGCCTATTATATGACAAGGTTCGTTGAACAGGTTTGGCTCTTCCAACTTTCAATATTTTTAATGTCTATCGTCCGTCCATTCTTCCAGAGCCTTTTTATTATTGTTTGCTGATTCCAAACATTTTCTTCCATTTGGACTTACCAATAATATATATATCCATGTGGGTTGTGGACCTACAACCCATTTTAATAGATTCAAATAGACAGATAAGTAAATAGATTGCGGATAGATTCCTATGAATTTCCCTAAATAATGCCTATTTTATTCTCCTTCCTCCTACACTTAAATGCTATCACCTAAAAAGGACTATAGTTTGGCAGGGTTGTTTGGTATGGAATGGCTTTCTCTGCAGAACTGAGCTGAGAGAATAAACGTGCCTTGTCGACGAGACTGAGCTGAGCCCCCTTTTTCCACTTCCAATTTATTCGAAGAAAATAAGAAAAGTCAGATGTCATAATATACTTATACATTCTTCTTGTTCCAAATATCCTGAAAAAAAAGACAATGTTTTCTCCATTTTTTTTCTCTTCTCCCTTTCTCACATCAGCCTCAGCTCTCTCTCGGATTTAGGCGGAATGTTAGAAAAATGCAATTGTAAAGAATAAAAGGATTTCCGAAATTCTCTTTTTATTCCTTTCTTGTCTGGTGGCTGCTCCTTCCTACGCCTACCCACTTCATATTACTTTCTCCGTTTTTTTCTCAAGGATTTCCTTACCAAAGGAAAAAAATCGGGGAATGAGAAAATGAATAAGAATGAAATCCAAAGCATTTCAGATTCCTTTTTTTCTTATTCTTCATCTGATTCCTTTCCCTTTAGTTCTTAGACATATTAGTTTATATATGTGGAATATAATATTAGGAAGTAACTGGAGAAAATTGCGCTGCCGCTCCCGTTCCCGTCATCAGGAAATACATGGGATGGGAAGGAGATCTCCCTCTCATTTCATTCCTTGAACATTACACAGTTCACTTTGATATATAAGAGGAGCTAGAACTAGAGCTGGAAGAGAGAGATTCTTTCATAAAAAAATGGCAATCGCCTCTTCTGGAATAATATTGTGTGTGAAATGTTTTCCATTTTCCGTTAAATACATATATTTAGAGGCGAAGATTTTTCCCACTTACATTTAGCATCATCGTCGGCTCCTTTTACTCCAAGGAAATGGCTCATATGCAAGATTAATATTACATAGATTACTCACATATAGCCTGAATCTTAACTTTCTCCTCCGCCCGCCCGTTTCCTTCACATATGAACATAGCTTCATTCTTATTCTTATCCAAGATATTTTTAGGGAAAAATATTGAATAGTTGAAGAAGGATCCGAGAGGGTGGTCGGTGAATTGTGTGGATGTGTCTGCAGGCTTATTTCATGCTTACATTTTCCTATATTATTACAAATCCATGTATAAATGATTGAGCTTTTTTATACTTGGGCTGTGAGTTACATTTCATCTTATAATATAAAGGGAAGGGAAAAGGGAAAAAAAGCAGCAAGCCCAGCTTCTAGTCATATCCATCTACATCCACATCCACACGTCAGGGCTTGGGTCTAGGATTTTCCCTTCTTTTTCCATTTTTGTCCTTGTCTGAGAAAATATTATTCGAATTCCGAAAGGAATTTCATCAATAAATCTGCTGCTGCATTTCCCTTTCTCTCTCCGTTTTTATCCTAAAAAGGGCATCTATCTACTTTCAAAAAATACTTTTATTTCTATCGCTCACTTTGACTTTGCTTTAGTTTCCCTTGCAGTGCTATTATATTATGGCTGTAATAATAGTAATAGATCGCTCATAGTTTTTGCTTTCTCAACGGAGAATGGGCTGACTGTGTACTTATACCAGGCTTGGATTTGATCCTTTATTGGTTCATGTCATGACTTTCTCCCTTTGCTGGTGATTGGAATATATCCGTTATTATTCTTGTCATTTTTAAATGGCAGATCAGAAGCTCGAGATGGAGAAAGTTGAAGAGGAAGGGAAAGTAAATTGAGAAATTGCTTCTAGCATGAATTCCATCATCATCTTCTTCAGTCTTCCTTATTGATGGTTGGATTAGATTGAAGTAAAGAAAAGTGAGAAACCGGCAAAAACTAAATAGAGATTCTAGTGAAAATGAAATCTTAGCTTGAAAATGTTTCCATATTCAAAGATGGGAAGCTATTTGTGTAACTGGACATCAGCATCACTAAAATTTATTGGCTCATTAATTTAAAACTGGAATGATAGCCGATATCCCTGCTGGCATTCGATATTCGATCTTATCCGATTTGTTTGAATTGAATAATCACCTTTCCCAGACAGGAAAGGATATTCCGTTTTTCATAAAAATGACTCCATCAATATCCTTATTATTGTATTGACGGAATATGATTCAAAACGTAGAATCAGGAACTGGCTATATGAATACTCATTTGTGAGGTGGAGCCACCTACATGCTCAAGGCTATCCTAAACTGATACAGTATCAGCCCCCAATTTTCATTTTTATACCGTCCTCATTATATTATAACAAAGACAAAAATATTAAGTTTATGATAGTAATGGATGAGCACCTCCCCAGTAAAAATGGATTTTTATCCCCTGTCCTGACTATGACTATGCCAATGTGATTCAAATGGCTGGGGTAAGCCCCTCGAAAAAAATTCCAATCGAGTCAGTCCAACATTTTTTATCAGCAAAAGGATGATGATTCTTTCACTCAAACAAACTGTGGGGCTCCCTCCACTTACACATTGACTGGTCTGTTGTTAGCCTGAAGGAGTAAGCTTTGGAGCTCCCAAGTAAAAAACCCATTTTAAGACAATTTTCTCTCTCTCTCTCCCATACTCATACACTTTCCTCTCACTCTCTCACTCTTTATTCCACTTATACGGTAATGACATACTTAGGAGGAGGTTCCAAAAAATGGTCCTCTCAAAAAAATCCTAAAATGCTTTTATTCCAATTTTCTTCATCTTCACAAGGAGGGGAAGGGAAAAAAGTTAGTAATAGATAGAAAAGTCAAGTAAATAGCTTCAATATGTAAGGATATCTGTGAGCATTTTCATTTCATTTCATATTTGAGCTTGTTTTCCCCCGGACCAAGAAAAACGGTTAGGCCATCCCAAGCTCGTAGTTGTCTCCTCGTTTTCCACTGTATAATCTGTGTCTTCCAAGTTAAGATATATTTATGGTGACGGGCATGATACCACAATGAGGAGAGATGCTCAATAAAATGTATGTACGGAGTGGGGCAACAAGCTTGTTTTCCTCACTATGTCTATGTGTTACTTTCTCCGGATAGTGAAAGTCACGTCTAAATAGAAGCCATAGTCATATTGCACTATTATGGGCTGGTTTGTAGTTGGTAGTGGACTGGACTCCTGAGTGGAAAGTAGTAACAAAAATGGAATTTGATGTAACACTATTTTTTATGTAGTAATATGATAAGGTACATAAATGGACATAGAGAGAGAGAGGATGCCGGCTAACAACCAGGAGCAACCTTTTTTATTCGTTGGAAATGGAAAATGTCTAGTAGTTCGTTTTTCAATAACAAAAACCAATTCAAAATTGACATATAAATACATACATATATAAGTAAATGTAGGCTCTTGGCTCTTTCTTTTGAGCATTTTCTCCAGGCGTTTTATATTTTTTTTCTTGAGTAGTTTACTTTTCGATGATTTTTGAAGATATGATGAAGAAAAGTTTTCTTCTTGTCAGGACAGAGTCACTTAACTTGGGTAAGTAGATGGATTGGTTGTGTATTGGACTGCTGGAGAAAGAAAGGAGAATAGAAAGTGGCCAGAATTTTGTAAGTAGTGACGAGGATGAAAAAGGAAACTTGTAAATTCAATTGCTAAAAAAATGTTCCTCGAGCACTTGCTTACTTATTACTATAAAGGGGCAATACAGAAAACTTAAACTTGGAGAATATGAAATGAAAAGGAGAGTGGAATGGACTGGACGATGATGGCGATGACGATGAGATGACTACATTCAAACTACTAGTTCGTTTCTTTGTTGGTAGAAATCGGAAATCGATTTAGGTCCTTCCTTTTCGATATGAACTGAAAGGAACTTTTTTTTTTTTAAATTGGAATGGATGGATGGCATTTTCATACATTAAATGCACTATTCAATTCTTGTGTAAGATACATGAATAGGGAAAGTGACTTGACGGAAGTAAATTACTTTTTTCTAGCTTTCTACCAATTTTTACCCTTTTAAATGAAAATACTTTTATATCTCCCTTTGACTTTCCTCCCTTTCTGTAAAGTAAATTCAACCTGACTATATTATATTAGTGCCACCGCCTTGTTGACTTCCCCTTCCAGAGAAATCATGTCATTTTATTTTTACCTCTTTTCTCAGTTATATAGCTCATTTTTATTCCAGAAAGCTGTCTTTTTTGTCTATTCTATTCCGTTCCACATATATAGCTTGGGTTAAGCCTGCATGACGCTCCCCCACCAAAGCGGAAGGGTCAGTCAAGGGAGAACCCTACTTTATTCTTATTCCTTGTCTGACTGGACAAGTCAGAAACTGTTTTATCATCGCCTTTTTACTACTTTCACCTCCACTCCAAGATAAAAATACATGCCCAGTTAGAAATATAAGGCATTCTACATCCCATGCAAGGTTCATATAAACAGGGGAAGATAAGAAAACTTAGAATTCATCGACCATTCCTTAAATAAGAGGGTATGCTTGTGTGTCCCTCTGTCCCTCTGTAAATAGTTGACTTTGACTATATTAGTATTCTGATTCTGTAACAGTGTCCCGCACATAACGACAAGACCATGCGGGGAACATCCCTACATAACGAAGTAGTTTCGCCTTGGCCAAGCCATGCATCAAGAATGCCGAATGCTGAATGTCCAATACCATACCACATAACAAGAGTCCCATTCTTTCCCAACTTTTGGAAGACTTCCTCCTCCAAATATAACATGCATTTTCGTTTTATTTTCCCCGAATTTCTTCCAGCCATATATTTAGTTTAGTAAAAAAGTATACAATACGTCCACGTACTCTGTATGCATTATGCAGAGAATTTTTTTTATATGCGGAACAAAGTAAAGAAAAAAGTTTGTTGTTAGTCGTGGCACGCTTTGCATGCATGCCTTGACTGTTGTCGCCACAGCCATATATAAAATATAAAATGGGACATATTGTTAGGTATACTTAGAGGATGGAGTGAGTGTATTCTGCTGGAATTTAGCATGATATTCTATTCCATTCCAAGTAGCAGACATCATCACATCACATAGTCAGTATCTCACAATATCCTCCTTACTTTTGGCTTTTATATATTTTCCCTAGCATTTTTGAACCCCAATTTGCGAAGCTTGACATTCAGATTGACATTCAGTGGGGGAGGTCAACCTGACAGGGAACATGCCAGTCAAACACCAAATTCAAAAGAAGACAAAAAAGCCTCGAAAAATAAAATTCTTCCCCGATACTGACTCTGACCATACTACCTTTTCCTGTTGTTCCCCATTTCATACATATCTATCTATATCTCTATTTTACTTTGTTACACAATTCATATGACAATGTCTCCCTTCTTATCAGGATTCTGAGGGAAAACTTAGAAGCACTCACTCATGCAACCACATCCACATCAGCATCACCACCACCTCAATCCATATCCTCCCTCCATTCCCTCCAATCCAACTTATCATCATCATCCAACCAAATTCTGCCAGACCAGAGCAGACCCCAGACCACTTTACGTTAT
>JAQIXQ010000449.1:0-29509 GCA_034700485.1 Pseudosinella alba
GGTGATTCGAGGTTGGGGTGATTCAGGGTCGGGGTGATTCGGGGTCAGGGTGGTAAAGGATATTGGGGGGGAAGTTGCTCGGGGTGCTAATGGCCGGTAACGGATTATTACCAGTATGAACTATGTTACAACCAACCCCGAGATCCATTGTTGTCTGCTCCTCTTCCTTCAACAAATTCCTTCAGTGTTAAGTTACAACAAGAGCGTAGGCATTTCAGATTAGGCTATGGCTATATGTTCATATTCTCCATTGTTGCCGTCACTCTTTGTTTCTTTCTTTGCCTCTGCCCTACCTTGACATTCTAGGGAAGGAAAGAAGGGAAACATGAAATGTGAGATTATGCGTGGTTGGAGAAACCGGAAGTGAGTGGCGACGCTGCTCTTTTATATTCCTCATAATATGCCAGGCCAGCCACAGTCATCAATCGAGGTTCATGATTCATGGCTCATATCAGATTAGGCCTGAATTGTCTTTCATGAATTTCAAAATAATTATGCAAAGACCAATTTCATAAAATTTTTTTATGTTTTTTCATTGTCTACGCTTTTATTTCCTTTTTCATTTAAAATATTATGACACTCTTGATCAAACGGTTTTCATATTTAACTAACGCTTCATTTTCTTTTAAATATTTAAAAAATGCAATATTTTATCAAAAGAGTCTTTTCTTTCCCATTTTGAAAAATTCTTTTAAAAATATCATCATCGTTCCCTTTTCCTGTGAGGATGATGATGACAATTAAATATATTTACGTAAGTAAAAACAGGTTTAATTAAAACTTATAAGCTAATTAAATACAATAATGATAGTGATGATAACAATCCAACTAATTAAAAAAATTGTTACTACGGCACAAAAATTAAAATATTTATAAACTAGCTAAGACATAACCACATAACTACGACGTGGGCCTTAAAACTAAATCACAGTCTCAAAAGATTTCTCATCAGTATCATTACACTTTTTAAAAAATCAACAGTACATATCATTTAATATTTAATTAGGTATGTACTTAACTATTACAGTTACAATTTGAATAGAAAACAGTTGGATTGGATAATAAAAATCTGATTGCCTCTCTTTGTCAATTTCTTACACATGACGTAGGTATATATGATATGAACGCATATTATAACTATTTTTGTACACATTATCAAACAAGAATAAATATAATGTATGTACAAAGTTTTAAGCAATTATTTAAATATTTAATAAGTTATATACAGATTAAAAGGTACAGTTAAGAAGAGGACAAAAAACATTGACAAAATGACACATGATAATATGAAGAAGAAGAAGGTGATGATTTTTCTTCAAATTGATAATTATGGCAATTAAAAAACATTCCAATATCTAAACAGGATGAATGAGCATGGGCCGCTTTGGTAATTGAATTTAAGTTTTCCTTTTATAAATACTACTGAAATTATCTATATTTTATATTGGTTTCTACAGTTAGTTAAGACTACTTGCGAAATTCCGAATCCGAGGAACTGCTATAGTTTTGGTGATACTGGGATGTCCTGATGACGGGGTTGTTGGAACTCGCCCCACCCAGTGGGGATATACTAGGAGATCGATTGGCAAGTGGGCTGAGGGCGGGGGAGAAACTGGGGGAGATTAGACCGGATGCGAAGGTACTATCATGGGAAATGGGGGATCTTGGGAGGATACTATGCATTGATGGGATCCCACCCCCGCCCGCTCTCGAGACCGAGGATGAGGTTGAGGCAGGTCCTGGACCGGTAGCCCCACCCCTTCCCCCTCCCGTCGTTATCACCTTCCCCTTCAAATGACTTCCGCTCTTCCTCCCATAGCTGACTGCCTCGGGAGGATGGTGAGAGGCGCTGGCGGTACTGCTGGCAGCGTCCGAGTCACGCTTGCCGGCATTTGCGGCTGTCTCGTCTTTTAGACAAGCTATTTCTGAAAACACATGCGCGAGTGGTTGATACTGAGGACCCCAGTCCAGCAAATAATCCCAGTTGTAGCTGCCGGTGAGCTCCTCCTCATTATGAACGATTGAGCTGAGGGAGCCATTAATTGACTGTTGTTGATGGGCAGTTGTTGGGGTGGAATAGGTGGGACCCCTGTCATCCATCATCTCACTATCCGTCACGTCGTCTGCGATTTGCGAGTAGATCAGGTTGGAAATGTCGACGGAGTCGGGACCCCCATTTCCTGACCCTCCCCCTCCTTCAACGTCCCCATATACGTGGTTACTAATACTAATACTGTCTGGGATCTTCGGCCTTATCCCAAGTCGTGCCAGGTACTCTTGCGTGTTTTTCGCTGAGCTTTGGCTCACGTTGTCCCCTTCGTTGTCCTGGATAATTCCAGAGTCTGGGATGGGGAACTTTTGCTGCGCATTTATGAGTGAGCCCTCATTTATCATTCGGATCTCCTCATCCTCCACCTCCTCCCCATATTCTGCGGAGCCTCTTCCACTGGATGCGGAATTACTCTGATCGGAAATCTCACTGGCGGTGTTATTCACCCCACAACGTCTCTCAAATTGCTCATTATACTGGGGATGGGGATGATGATGGTGATGTTCATGACGGTACATCCCTGGCTGAGCTGGTCCACTCCCGCTATTCAGCACCATCGTGGATTGGGCTCCGTACTCCAGAGTACCAAAGTTGGAGGCACTGTTGAACACTTGCGCTTGCTTCTCCGTTTTGTTTTGCTTCTTGTTTCGCAAGTGGAGAACAAGGAAAATTGTGCAGCAGAGGAAGAGCACCAGAAGGGTCGTAACGAGCAAGCCCAAGACCCAATCTGCAACGCTGGATGTTGTATAAGCTGCTTCCAGCTCCTCGCTTGGAGCTCCAACGAATACCTCCACAAGGGTCTCAACAATCCGAGAGTCTGGTCTTCCAGAACTGGCTGCAATGGTGAGGGTCACATTTCTATCGTTCCGCTTGTTATTGAGCAGCTCATTCACAAAGATAACGCCGGTGGTCCTGTTTACTTTATAGGGTCCCTTGGAGCTCTCATCCAATTGGTAACGAACCAAACCATCCCGACCCATATCCCTGTCCGTAGCCTCCACCCGCCCCAGACTGTATCCCTTCCCAGCATTAATAGGAACTAAGAATTTGTATGATTTTTGAGCAAACTGTGGGGGGAATTCGTCCCTGGATTCGATCTCGATGATAAACTCCGCACTGCATGTCTTCCCACCCATGTCGCTTGCACTGATTTTGAGCGAGTACTTGTTCTTGGACTCGTAGTCAAACACGGCATTTGTCGTGACCAGGCCGGAAGTAGGGTTAATTCTAAATTTGTCTTTACCATCACCCCCAAATATGGAATAGTTGAGCTTTCCATACATTCCCTGGTCCAAGTCTGTGGCACGGGCGAAGAACACGGATGTGCCAACAGGCTCATTCTCTGGAACGAACTCGAGGTAGTTGGGGAAGAGGAAGAAGGGCTCATGGTCGTTCTCGTCTTTCACCTCCACATCCACAATGGCCAGTGCCCACCGATGGGTTTCTGACTCCTCTGCTTTCACAACTAAGCGATGGGACTTTTTTGTGTCAAAGTCCAGACTTCGCTTCAAGCTAATCCTTCCTGTGAATGGGTTCAATTCCACTAGGTTGTCCTCGTTCCCGGAAGTGATTGAAAAGGCAACAGATGTATTTTGGGAGTTGGGTGAAGTAAATTCCTCCATCTGGTGTTCGTACGATGGCTCCAGATCGTTGAGGAGCTGGATCAGGTTGGTGCCCATCTCACTCCTTTCACTCACTTCTATCTTGAAGACAGATTGTGGGAACCGGAATGACTCAAAGGAAGCGTCATGAACGTTTATGATTACTTCAGTGGTTGCCATGCATTTCGCTTTGTTCATGCAATCAACAGAGATTCGGAGTTTGTGGGACTTCTTTTCCGATTTTGAGTCCAATGGTCTGGCAAGGAGGATTTGGCCGGTGTGCCTGTTTCATTAAGAAAGAAAAGGGGATAAATTAGTTAGGCCAACAAATCTAATCGTTAGATTGAGTTAAATTATTTATACAGATTTCAGTTTCTTAAATCTTCATATCATAACACTTACGTTCCAATAGTGAAGTAATTATCAACATTGCCCGAGCTGATCGTGTAATGGAAGTGAAGGTTCTTGCACAGATTTTTGACACAGTCTGCCTTGAGTTGGGTTAGTACACTTCCGGGGTTGGTGTCACGACTGATTTGAACACTGTAAGAAGATAATACAAAAATTATAAGAAATATATAATTTACATTTAAAATTAATTTTTAGTCCTTAAAAGAAATGTTTCAAATTGATATCGTACCTTTGCTGAGCATGGGCGAATCTCAGGAGACTGGATTCAGAAGAACTGACCTCTACCCACAGGGTAGTCCTCGACTCCCTTTTTCTTTCTCCCTGATCGGTAGCAACCAGAATGAGGACAAAGAAGGGATCCTCCTCCCTCTTCCCCATCGTCCCATTCGTGTAGATCAGCCCAGTATCCTCATCAATCCTTAGGAAGCAAGGTCCTCTCAGTTTGGAGTCTTTCGGCAGCTCCAATGCATATTTGATCTTGGCATTCATTCCCGAGTCCTTATCCTTGGCCACAACTTCCTTTACTTTTGTACCCGGCTTGAGCTCATCTGAAATGGTTAGCCTGTAAGGATCTTCTGCAAATACCGGGCTGTGGTCATTTGCATCCATCACATTCACAGTCAGAGTTGTCTTGGCCGTGTGGACCGAGTCGGAGACTTGGATCTCCACTTGGTGAACTTTCTCTGATTCATAGTCCAGTGGTTTGGCCAGAGTAATCCGGCCACTATATTTCCCGATAAAGAACATTGGACTGGCTTCCTTTCGAACGAAGCTGTAGACCAGACTGGGATTCGTGTCCACATCGTTGGCCACCACAGTTGTGATCACAGTGCCCACCGAAACGGATTCACTCACGTTGATAACGGAGTGGGGTGGGAAGACCGGGCTTTGGTCTTGGATATCTTTCACATTAACTTGGAGGTAGCAGGTTCCGGTCATTTGGGGTATTCCTTCATCCGTTGCAATAATTGTCAGTCTGTACTCGTCCGTGATCTCCCTATCCAGGACGATGTTCGTCTTGACAATACCGGAAAATGGGGGATCGATAAGGAAGGCGTTGTCATTGTTCCCATCCACAATGTGATAGATGAGACTAGCATTCCCACCCAGATCTCGATCAGTGGCAGTGACCTGCGTGACAAAGGTCCCCTTGCTGTTCCCTTCCCATACCGAGGCAAAATATGAATTCTGGGTAAACCTCGGTTTGGAATCATTCACATCCGTCAAGTTGACCGAGACGGTTGTGTGTGCGTTTAGACCTTCATCTTCTTGAGATGATGCTGCCACAATCAGCTTGAAATGGGCTTTAACCTCCCTATCCAACTTCTCTGAGCTTTTGACGCGGATGACGCCACTGGCGGAGGAGATATCAAATACTTCATCTTCATTTCCGGCAACCAAGGTGTAAGCTATGTTGCTCCTTCGACCATCAGTTCTCAAAGCGACCACTTTAACAACCGAGGTTCCATCAGGGGCATCTTCCGCCAGATATTGAAGATATTCCTCTTCCTGGAAGGTGAGTACATGGCCTGCTGAAGAGGGCTCCCCAACGTTGATGACAACCAAAGCAGTGGATGCCATTACAGGTCGCCCCTTATCTTTGGCTATCACTTTAAGATGGAAAACTTTCCCACCCTCATTTGATAAGCTGCTCACGGCGGATATCTGTCCAGTTCCTGGTTGGATACGGAAGAGGGAGGAAGCTCGGGATGAGTCGACAATGCTGTAGGTTATCTGTCCATTCACTCCTTCATCCAAGTCTCCAGCAATAGCTTGGCAAATTGTCTGTCCTGGTTTGGTATACACGGGGACTGATGCGACCACCGGGTTGATCTTAAATTCTGGTCGGTTATCATTCACATCTGTGACGTGTAGGTGAACCAGAGCTGTGGCGGACCTAAAGTCATAGGTCCCACCATCCGTGGCAGCAACTTCAAACATGTAATCCTTGATGGCCTCCCTGTCCAGCCCACCTGCAGTCACAATCGCCCCCGTCTCATTGTCCACGGAGAAGTGCCAATGGCTTTCGTTGTTGAGGGCGTATCTGATCTTTGAATTCACTCCAATGTCATCATCCTTCGCCTCCACAAATAGGACTGTAGTTCCCACTGGAATGTCTTCGGGGATTGAAGCATAATAAGAGGGTTGGCCAGATTTCTCCTGGAACAATTGTTCGGAAATGTTGTACGGGCGGAGAGTGGCTGCACTTCGGTTTGAAGTCATGAACACAATCGGGGAATCATTCTCGTCATCAACGGTGACCGTCAGATTACATTGACTTTTATGGGGTGGTATACCCTGATCCTGGGCAACTATCACTAGATGATACTCTGCCCTTCTCTCCCTATCCAATGGGCGACAGGTCAAGCGGCCGCTGTGCAAATCCACGGTGAACATGTTGTCCAAGTTCCCTCCCGCAATGGTAAAACTCACATCCCCATTCCGACCCACATCCAGATCCACGGCGGTGAACGTGTGGATGACGCCCAAGTCACTGTTTTCGGGGACGGAGAGGTCCACGCAAGTGTCCTCAAAGTTTGGCGTGTTATCATTCACGTCCGTCACCCTTATCACGATTGTCGTCATGTCAAAGAAACTCATATAGCTTTGGTCGTGCACATACACCGTCAAGGTATACTCGCTTCGTTCTTCCCTGTCCAGACGCCCCGCTACGTAAATGGTTCCACTTTGCTTGTCAATCGAGAACTTGCCCTCGGCGGCCCCCTCTGGAATCAAATATTCCAACTTTTCCCCTTGACTGATGGGATGAGTGTCTCCGGGGAAGGCTGTGATTTGGAATATTTGGGAGCCAACCTGTGTCCCTTCCTCTACGCTCACTTCATACTTTCTGGAGGAGAACTGGGGAGGGCTGTCCATCACATCCTTTACAGTTACTGTGAGAAGCTGACTGGAAGACTTCTTAGGCCGACCATGGTCCCTGGCAGTGACATTTAGAGTGAACACACCATCCCTTTTCAATGGTTTCACTAGGGAGAGTTGTCCTGTTGCTGGGTCTAGTGCCAGCTCAGAGTTCACATTGCCCCCAATTATTTCATAGGTAACAAGCCCATTTTCTCCAGCGTCCTTGTCGAACGCCATAACGGTATGGAGGACAGTGTTTGGAGGCTCCCACTTGTACACCACAATGTCTTCCACGGAGGTAAATTGAGGCGCGTTATCATTCTCATCCTCCAGCATAACATGCACTGTCACTGAAGTGGCCAACCTATCACTTATCACCGGGGACTGATCCACTGCCTCGATGATGAGGATGTAGTTTGTGCAGCTTTCATAATCCAAGGGACCCTGGAGATATAAGCTACCGGTTAAGGTGTTAATCCGGAACTTTTCTTGGGGTCGCTGGTCCTTTATTGAGAAGTGGATTATTCCATTGAGCCCAGAGTCAGTGTCCACAGCAGTGAAGTTCCAGACGGGGAGGGAAAGGGAATGTTTCTCTGAGACGGTGATGGTCATCGGATCTTGGGGGAATAAGGGAGACTCATCATTCACATCCAGCACTTGAATATCTAGGGTGACCAATGCTTCTTCGGAGTTGGAGTCCGAATCCATGTTCACTCTCACTTCCAGTTGGTATCTGGAAGTGGTCTCGTGGTCCAATGGATCCACGACAAGGATAGCCCCTGAAGCACGGTTTATCTCAAATTTCCCCTCTTCATTGCCCTTCATTATGGTATATGTTAGTCGAGCGTGAGTATCCTCCATTCGAACAGAGATGGACCCCACCAGGAAGCCCACACTTGCGTTTTCCGCAACTTGGAAAGTATATTTGGAGCGGGAGAGGATTGAACTGGCACGGGGATCGGAAGCATCCACAACTTCCAAGCGGTACTCTCTCAAAGACTCCCTGCTTGGTGAACCCTTGTCTTTGGCGACGACGGCCAAGGTGTAAAAGCGCTTTTTCTCGTGATTCAGCAACACCCTTGTCCTGATAACCCCCGTATCCGGCTCAATCGTAAAGTCCTTCCCATCCCTGAAGCCATCCCTAGCCAAGGAGTAGGTTATACTTGCATTCTCTCCGGAATCTGGGTCACTAGCCAATACACGGGCGATCTCCGTCCCAACCGGGGACATCTCTCGAACCACAAGTAGGTCCTGTTCTGGATCCGTGATTTTGGGTGAGTTATCATTTGCATCGATAACCACAACATGGATAATGACATCAGACTGAAGTTGGGGGTTCCCATGATCCATTGCCAATACTTGAAGTTCATACAGCGACTGCTTCTCTCTGTCCAATGAGGAAATGGCTCTGATCACCCCAGTCCTAGCATCAATCTGGAAGTCGCCGTGGGGCGGCTGGAGGGAATAAACCACTTGTCCATTCTCCCCCACATCCTCATCCACTGCTTTCACCCCGCCCACAACCGTCCCAGGCTTGTTATTCTCCTCCAGAGTAAATCTATACAATTTCTGGTCAAACATTGGCGCATGGTCATTTTCATCCTGGACATGGATGCTGATCACGCAAGTGGAGGTCAGCACCGGGGAACCATGATCCGTTGCGGTGACCTTCACCTCATAATGATCCTTGAGTTCCCTGTCCAGCATCTGCTTCAGGAAGAGGGTTCCCCCATGGGGCAACATGTAAAACATGTCATTTCCATTCTCCAGGCTATAACTGATCCTCGCATTGTTCCCCGTGTCCTCATCCAAGGCAATCACTTGGAATATCCGGGAGTCGGCTGGAAGGCTCTCGGCCACTGTCACCTCATACCTCGCTTCCTCACCAAAACCTTTCCAACTGCAAATTGAAATCAGAAAAAAAAAGTTTTTAATCTCATTCAACAAATTCAAACCCTTTCCCTATGCATATAATTGTTGACTGACTGGTTGGGACAACATCATAAATTATATGCTACGGCTTACATAGTGTCAACAGCTCCAGCTTGTTTTTTGTCCCGACTGTCAACCAACTGGAGGCTGACGGTGATGTTGGCCTTATGTTGGGCCATCCCTTGGTTGTATGCAGCCACGCTAAGTTTGTACTGGGAGAGCTTGACACGATCCAGTGAGATGGCTGTTGTTAGAATACCTTTACAAATGAGAATAAAAGCAGGGGAAAAGGTTAAGTATATTTTTTATATTTATGGACACATTTTTTTTCCATTTGCCGTGATTTATGCATGCTTTCATTCCATTCTGGTGATTAAGCCACATAGTCGAGATTGTCATAGAGGATGGGATGTATGAAAGGAGAAAACAGGTGAACAATTATTTAATCTGGGATAAGAACTGGCTTTCTCATCAGATTCCTTTCATCACCTAAAAAAGAGACTTTGTCGCTGGGAAAGATTTATACTTTTTTATTTGGCCAATTTACATTAACACTTTATTGCTGGTTTAGGGGTATATTGTATCATATCATTCTACTCGCTTCATTCTCGAATTCAAATCAAAATGATTGAAATGAAAGTGGCTAGAGTAGAGATGACAAACGAAACGATACAAATTAAATGTTTTTTTTGGGGGAATTGAAGGAAAGCAGTGGGCTTACTAAATAATCACCACTTGTCCCATTTATGGAAATGCGGGATGGATTGGAATGAAAGAATTTTTTTTCTTTCCCCCACTCTTCTGTCATGTTATCTTTATATAATTAGTGAGTAATTAGACTAGGGATGAAGAAATATTTTTTTGTGGTAATTACATTTTTCTCTCTTGGATTGGGCTATGTGATGTGCGTGTGAGGTTTTTAAAAAGATGTATTATGCCGTTTTTTTTGCTTACCGAGCTCAGGATCAATCCGAAACATGTTTTGCATGCTTTGGAGCGCATACTTAATGGCACCGCCTGCTGGCTTGTTGGCAGGGCTAAGCCGACCCACTTGTGAGCCAGCATGGACCCGTTCCCTCAATCGGAATTGGACCGTGTCCTGTCACACACACACAAACAAGCACATAAGTATAAGAAATGTGAAGATGAAGACTTAAATCATTTGTCTAATTAAATCATTATTTATTTTTTCGCGAATAAAATACTCACGGGTTGCCATTGGGGTGGATTATCATTATAATCTTGGATTTCCAAGTTGATTGTGAGGTTATTAGAGGAGAGTGGCGGGCTTCCCATGTCTTTCGCTCCCACGGCGATCACATATCCTTTGGTGACCTCGTAATCCAAATGCTTCTGGAGAGTCACCCTCCCGGAACTCCCATCCAGCTTGAAGATATCATTCGGTCCTTGAACCCAACTATAGCTGACTTGTCCATTAAGACCGGAGTCCTTATCCCGGGCGTGCAAGGCATAGATGACGGAGCCCATTTTAGCATTTTCCGGGACCCAAATGCTCACTTGTTGCATTTCAAATTGGGGTCGGTTGTCGTTCACGTCAGTGATTTTGATGTCGACCTGACAATGGCTAAAAGTTGTTGGAGGTTGTTCCCCAACAGCTTGAACGTTCAGGAGGACGGTGGAATGAAGTTCGTGGTCTAATATGCTTCCAGTTTTTATTACCCCAGTGGATTGATCAATGATGAAGTAGGCTTCAGGATCGCCAGAGGAAATGGAGAATTTGACTTTCGTTCCTCCAGATGGGGATGAAACTGACACAGCCCCGACGAAGGATCCTACTGGAGCATCCTCACTGATGGCGAAGCTGTACCTGGCTTGCTTAAACAGGGGTGGCTGCTGTTGAGCATCCACAACGGTGACGGTGACCACGGCGGGCTTCTCTGCCACAGCGCCACTCCCATCCTTGGCGGAGACCAACAGTTGATACGTTGGAGTCTCTCTGGCTAAACCGTTCGTAACTCGAATCTCTCCCGTCTTGGAGTCCACGACAAAGTAGCCCCTATCATTACCCCCTTGGATGAAGTAGCTCACATGCCCAAATTTTCCGGAATCCCTATCCACGGCAGCCACTGAAATAATGGGTCCATCTGGAACATACCTCTCCTTCAAACTGATATTATACTTGGAGGGGAAGAATACCGGCACATTATCATTCTGATCCTCCAACTGAATCTTGACAATTGCAGTGGAGCTCAATCCTCCCGTGTCCGTAGCCACCACCGGGATCTCGTACACATGCCTAGTCTCAAAATCCAACACCCCCGTCACACAAATCTCCCCTGTCTCCTTATTCACGTTGAAGGGGAGTGGGGGCTGCTGCCCTCCACTGGATGACTTCATCTCCTGGAAGGAGTAGACCACCACAGCATTGATCCCACAGTCCGGGTCACTTGCGGAGACCTACAAAGTCAAAGTGACAATTTATTACATTTTCTATCATATCATCCCCTAATCATCCCTTAATGGAAATTCCATTAACAAAAGAAAGAAGAAAAGCCGAGAAAGGATTCCATACTGCTACGATAATAGTCCAATCAAGCGAATAAGCAAATGCATTCATACATGGGGACATGACATATCTACTATGTATGCATTTGACGGTTGGGCTTATAGGCTCAGGTGCGGGTTGCATAAGTTAATGTTGGATGAAATTTCTCTCGCTTTTGAATGTGATGATATTTTGATGAAGGAGCGTCATCAGGTGCGGTCTCACAGCCTTAGACTAACTACTGGTTTACACACTCTCTGCATAATATGCATATGGGTTGGATGGGGGATGATCATAATGCAAGGGAGAATTGATGGGACTGTCAATGGAATGCAGTCTTCTTCTCAGGAGGATGATGCAGAATTATATGAAGAAAAACCACCACCACCATCAACCATCATTCTTTAACAGCTTTCGGATAAAAAGCCACCTGGACTCGTCATCACATTACCATCAGTCACTGACTTCCCCACCGCCATCATGATCATCATCATCATCATCCTCTCCATCATGGTCATGATCATCCCCCCCTCATCATCAACGATATAATATGCTAGTGATAATCAGTTGCATCCCCACCATCACCATCATCATATTCGTCCCCATTATAATATAATTCTCACATTTTTCTAAAATGCTTGGATAGGTGCCTACATAATAATGATGATAAGTAAGGGAATACCCCAAACAAGCGATGTAAATGATAGCACCTTCGCCATCGCCGCCGCCACTACCCCACACACCATCCCCAACAAATGCATACATACTCAACTTAACTCTCAGCCCAATCCTCACCTTTTTATTAGCAATTTTAGCAAACAGCTCGTAAAAACCCCGAGATCCCTCCCAAGTCTAACTTTAAATAACCGGCCGACACAACACCGCCACCGGTAAAAGCTTTCTCTTAAAGTTGTGAAAATTACAGGGAAATTACATGAAAAATATTCTTAGACATGAAAAAAATCTCAGCTAATGTTAAATTGTTAATTTACTTACTTAAGTATATTTTATTAAATTGACATGTCAACATCAACATTTTTCCTCCTGTCAGGAAAAAAATGACCGATATCTCTCTCTCCTTTATAGTGTAAAGGAAAAAGGATTCATTTCATGATAATCATGATGGTGATGATGACTGATTTTAATTATTGATAAGTGTAAAAAGTAAACAGAGTGAGAGGGGGTAAGCAAATAATGTTGAATTTGAGTTTCAGGCATTCATGACGATGATCCTGATGATGATAAAATGACGAGACTGCGATATTATTATCAGACTTATGCATTATGGCGGTGGTGGTGGTGGCAATGATGGCAATTTCTTCCCCACCTTGGGAAATTTTTTTCCTGGCTCTAAATATGAGGCTGGGAACCTGAGAAATGGGAGTTAGTGTTGTTCGTGAAATGTTTTTGCTCTTGTGTGCTGCTGATCATCAGCCAGATTATATAATTATGTATCAGATCCCCATGCTCTTAAGTAGATAGCGAGAGAGGGAGAGAGAGAAAATGTTTCCCCGAGAGTAACTTTTTGTTTACTCAGCTCATTTATCCCATTTTCCATGTAATTTCACAAGTTTTTCTCGTAGAAAACAAAATGATTTTTATTCATGTCCTCATCCTCCATCGCCAAGTCCAAGTGAAATGAGACTTTGGCTCAGCTCGTTCGTCTCGTCTCCGCAATTTCCACACTTGAACAAAGTAAAAATGGGGATGCTGATGATGATATGGTCATGTTGAGGATGGGGACGATGAGAAATTGGTCTGGTCTTGTTTTAGCTCACCCATCATCAGCATCACCATCATCGTCGTCCACTCCAGTGCAGTACATGCCAAGCCAGAGTACTTGACTTTTTAACCAAATCACCGTCATCATCATCACCGGTGGTTATCATCATCAGCGTTTTAATGGCGGAATGGAGTGGAGGAGCAAGCTGAACTGATGAGGATGGTGTTGGTGCTTTGATTTGGTTTGGTTGCAAGAGGAGAAATGAATATGAAATTACGCTGGGAAAATATATAATATGGCTGTATAGACGAGTTACCACCAGTTCTTGCACGGCATCTCACGGTCGGCGTTGTCGAGGGTGGATTTAAAATGTTTGACCATTTTCATGCAACGACATTTTCATGTATTCTCAATTTCATACAAGGCAAATTTCATGAGTGGTCATTTTCATGCATCGGACAATTTCATGTTTGACCATTTTCATGCAATCAGGAAAATTGCATGTTATAGAGCAGACAATATTTCAATTATACAAAACCTCCTTATATTTGTATTTATGTCGTAAATTATAAATTTATTTTATCAATGTTGATTATAAAACACATTAACTGAGCAAATGCGGTCTTACTATGAGTCATAGTGGCATTATTTTTGCTACATTTGCTCTAGCTAAGCGCACGATGTCTAACATTGCATTTTAAACATTTTACTTTGAATTTTCCCCGATTGTATGAAAATGGTCAAGCATGAAATTGTCCGATGCATGAAAATGACCATGTATGAGATTTCCCTTGTATGAAAGTGATAATACATGAAAATGCCATTGCATGAAAATGGTCAAACATTTTAAATCCACCCTCGAAAACGCCGACCGTGAAATGCCGTGCAGGAGATGGGGAGCTACGATTTACAACAACCCTGAAATATATATTGAATGCGACCTTCGTTGAGAATTCAATGGTGGAGGATGACACTTCCGAAGATGTTTCGAAGTGGGCCACCCATGTCCAAATATGGCCTGGTCCCACTGCCACAGCAGCCACCGCTTTTGCTATTGTTCGTGGATCGCGGAGTATTGTGGGAGAAGCTCGGTGGCAAGCCATGTCATGTCATGATTTGTATGACATGTCGGTTAATGACTTTGGATTTCAGGCGTTTGCAAATTGGAGCATTCTGGGGGCGGTTTTTCTAATTGTCATTGTCTATGCTTGGCTGACACAGAGGATTGGGCTGGGAGCCGATCTGATCGTGACATTTATCTTGGGCTCCTTTAAGCACATCAATCGGCATCCAAAAAGGATTTTCGCGTGGTTTTTCATTTGCATGGTAATAGTAGCTTATGTTTATGGGGCTAGCATTTCCTCAGAAACTGTGTATATCATTGAGGCAAACCCGTTGGACCACCTAATCCTCAGTGAAGGCTATAAAATCTGGCCTCTGGGGCTGACCAAGAAGTCAATTACGACAGCATTGAGGTTTGCTCCTCCCGTATTGAAGCACTCGATGGAGAAACTGTTTCCGGGACACAATGTACTCGACTTAATTTACGATGGGGATGATGGAGCAAATGAGATCTCATGGACTGCCAACGCCACTAAGTTAGTCTACCATGTGGCGGAGAATAAGCTGCTGATGACAAACTTGCGGGTGGTCACACCAAACAAGCTTACCATGGGGAAGGCGGGTCAAATGTATTTTGGGAAGAGTCATGTCTGCAAATACCATGATGTCTTCATGTACATGGGAGTCGACATGTTTACCCCGAGTGACATCCGCATATGGTCATATATGTCGGGGAGGGTCTCCCAGCTCAGTGCGAGGATTAATGGGATGGGGCTGTACTCATTTGGATACAGGATGTTTGCCCATTACATGGGACACCAGTATAAGGACCGGGAGTTAAGGGATGTTAAGACAATGGCCATATTACCTCCACCGATTGGGATAAAATCGCAAATAGGGATATCACTGGGATGCGCTGCATTTGTCTGGGTTGCACTTATCATGGTTTTTGTAGGACAACATGCGCTAATAATGATCCGTAAAGGGGGATGGGGAAAACTGATAATGTTGAAGTGCAAATGGAAGGGTTTCAGAAGGAGAAAGCAAACTTGAAAATAACTACTATAAAAAGAACTGACTGGAATCATTTCGTGACGATACGGGTGAAGGTAATACTATATTTCATACAAAGGCAGTAATTAGTTAAATTGTTAAATAGTTGTATAAATATAAACTGTTACTGGCAACACAGCTAAAAGTTAGTCATTAATTGCAAGTCGCCACTATACACTGCCAATAGGTATGCTTTAAAGCTTTTACGGAAAGATAAGTATCTCTCTGTTAGACTTAATTCAATTCAAAAAATTTCTCTTTTATTCGTTCGAAATTATTTTGGTTTAGGAGTAAATTGACTTATTTTATTTCAATTAGCAATCTTTCTAAAGTTTATAGGAAGCATTCATATAGGAGGGTCGCATATTTATTTATAGCCTCAGGTCTTTCTTTTCTTTATGTATGTAATTATTTATCTATGTGAACATGTTCTCATACCTTTCGCAAATTTTTGACTAACTAAAAGCTGATGGGATGTACAAACCAAGTTATACGAAAATTTCAGTTTAATTTCACTTGAAATGAAACAAACATGACATGGGTATGGACTGCGATGAGGTGAAGCTACACTAAAACCTTGTAATAATTTTAAGTATTTGTCAGCTTACCAGAAATAGTTCGGTCCCGCAATCTATTCCGGGAAACGATTTATTTCTTTCCACGATAATAATAAAAATTGTCCGGGTTCACCAGTGAACTTCGGTTACTTGTCAATTACAGTCACAGTATAATTTACTGCAATAAACCAGTATTAATATCATGTTACGCTCCACAGTCCCCTTGACAAAAACTCATCTTCAACTTCTGGAGAAAGCATCTCTCATTCCATACCAGTGGCCCCGGGACAATACTCTTCCTGCGATCCTCACTTCAAAATGGAAACGTCGCTGCTACAAATTCGGCCTCTTTGCTCACACTTTATATGAAATTATCCTGGTGGGGAACTACCTCCTCACCCTGGAAAAATTGGAAATGGGCGAGAAGATGATGGCCCTGGTATTCGTGGGTGGAGACTTCATTGGACTAATGCTCCGATATAACTTGGTTCTGAAGGATGAGAAGGGACTCATTGACTTGATCGCATCATTTGACATCTTTGAGAGGAGAAATGAAATTGGTAGAACAAATAATTAATTATATTGTCAAAATTATTTCCGTTTATTTGAGTGAAGGTTATATTTCAAATTATTGATTTCAGAAGGGAACGCCCCTCCAATAACAAAATTGATTCAAGCGATGGGGATCCTAACTGGTTTCCTACTTCCGGCAACCACTGCAGCCATACTGTATATGAAGCCATGCATGGCACCCTTCCTGGCTAGCATTCCTCTTCGTTTGGGTGGGCTCTGCTATAATGGTGGCGTCTTTTCCAATACCGAAAGTGGGTGCTATTACTGGTTACTGTGGATGCTGCTATTTTTATTTGAACTGTTCCTGCTGTTCTGCATCGTCTCCACCGGGGCTTCTTTGTCTTCAGCGGGATCTTCATTTCTGCACAATGCTTGGAGAGTTACCCCTACCGGGCAAGGATGGCTCTAATGTCGGGTCAAGAGGGTCAAATAAATTTCTCCGAATTTCAACAAGGTTTCCAGATGTACAGACAAATTCAGCTATTGAGCATCATCAACAATGGGGTATTTCAGGCGTTGGGTGTTCCAGCGACCATGTTGATGTTCTGGTTTGCCTTCGTGGTAAGTCTATACACTTGCGTCAAGTTGCATGGATCGATTGCCATGCCGGGATTTGCATTCTTTCCGTTCCTGTTCGTGGATAGTGTTTGTATCATCTTCATAATTAGGGTATTGGCTGGGGTGTTGGCACAATCTGAGAGGTGTCTGGAGGTGGCCAGAAGTAATTCGACAGGGAGTAGGATGAAGGGAACGGGAAATCGTCTTCAGATAAGGATGGTCAGATCGATGGGGAAGGTGATGGTGAGGTTTGGATCTACTAATTTTGTGGATGAGCTAACCCCCTTCCAACTTGTTAATCATGGGTTGAGCACTTGCATTAATCTAATGTTGCTCTCTTAAGTCTTAGGTCTCGCTTGCCAAACATAAAATTAGAAGGACACAAGTAGGTATTGATTTTTAAGGCCATAGCCAATTAAAAAATGAGTGGCATTTATTCTACAATCCAATATGGATTAAGCAATAAATGTGACTGGAATATAAAGTTTCATAGTTTTATTTATTGGAAATATAATAAGTTATACATAAATTGCTTTCTTCATAATTGAATATTCCGGGTACCAATTTGAACTAAAATAAACTGAACAAAATTAATTAACTTACTTGTAATAGCTCAATAACTATCTTATTACAAATAACAGATTAAGATTTACTTGGACTATTAATCCTAATTTAATTATTTGCTGCGTGCATGAATTTATGCCGAAGGCAACGACCGACTCTCACAATGCCCCATTCCCAGCTTTACTATGTCCCTGCCATGAGAAACAGGATGAGATCCTGCGTGTTAAACACAATTCTTAAAGCGCTATCTATCACAAAATCCTTATCGATCAGGCCCTTTCCCCCAACCGGATAGCCAATCGGTCTCAACGTCCCCAGCACCCTTTTATTATAGGCCAAGCATCCCCTCTCGAATCCCATCACATTTGCTTTCCACTCATCTATCATTTCCTGGCTCAACTCCATACAATGAACCGAAAGTAAAATGTAACTGTAGCAAAATGCCGTCAATAGAGTGAAGAACCACGCCACGAAGTACCCCGGAGTTGATAAGAACCTCCAGCCAATCAGGACCGCAGACAATGACAAGACAACAAGCCCTGTTCCAGCTTGATAAGCCACGTGGAGAAGGTGTTCATTGGACTTCAGGGTTACCGCATGAATTTGATAGAGTATTTTATATTCTTCCATTGCCGTACAGCGACCCCCAATCTTCTTCCCTTTGGAATGGATCAATTTGAGAAGGATGCTGGTCAACTTGACCACTGGAATAGCTTGGGCGAAGATGTACCGAATGCTACGAGCCGCTTCCAATCCCACTACCGTGAGCATAGTGAAAATAATGAATTTCGCCAACAAATCCCCGACAAGACTTTCACCACAAAGAATGGAGTAGATTTTGAAGATCAAGTTGGAATTGACGGTGTCCTCCCGACTTCCGGTGATGTTGATGACGTTCAAAGTCAGGCAACAGCAGATAACCGTCGGGAGGGATGACACGCTGCAGAATATGATGAATAGCTGGACTGCGACTCCCATCATATCTCCTTTTTTAGTGGTCACAATCTGACGGATCTCTGCAAAATCATTTTCACAAATTAAGCATGATATTTCTCCCTGGTCATGTGCAATATATTCCACCTACCATATTGAAGGTCCTTCAATATCGTCGTCACGGACATGTTCATATTCTTCCTGATGATCCTCCCGAAACCCGGCTCCATCCTGGAGTAAAAAGCCAGAAGTTGGTTGAGATGGGTGACAATGTCCAAGCTGGTCCAAGAGAGCGTGACGTAGAATCCATTGTTGATCAGACAGACGAAGACCAGGATGCCCTGCAAATACATGACCGTGGGGGACACAGTACTCCCGGCAGGATTGAAGATCAGGTTCCATGCAATGCCATACAAGAGGGAAAGTGGGAAGAGTGCCAGGTTAACAAAGGCATTAAGAATGTTGTATGAGGTCCAGATATTATTACCATGAAGAGGTCCAGTTTGAAAAAGATTCCGGGTGTAGTCGAATGAGTAGAAGAAGGGGGAACAGTGTAGCCTTTCGGACAGACGTTGGTTCAGGGTGAAGCCTTGGAAGATAAGCTTGGAGAACATTGTAATGTTCGGCTTTCAAACTTATTTGGACAAATTGGAGAAGTCAGACTAACACCAGAACTCGGAATTGAAACTGCGGAATAGTCTATCCTCAAAGCGAAGCCAATCTTGGGGTTTGGCCAGAATGTTTGGATAAAGGATAATTGATTTTGATTTTTTTTTCAATTTGGTCGGGGTTTTTTCGTTAAAATAATGGCATCGGTTAATTGTGATTTTCTTAGGCATAGACTAATGAATTATTGGCATAACATGTTATTTTCATATAAATTAATTTTGTTTGTTTGATTAGTATTGTTTTATTTTATAGCGGAATGATTGCTTTATTGACTTTTAAATGTCATTTAATATGTAAGCCAAATTATTGTTTTTTTTATTGGCAAAGGGAAATTTCATGTGACATTTTTTATGGCCGGTTCCTTTAGTTTTGTGACATGACGTGGGAATGGCAGTTGGAATGGTTTCACTTGGAGTATTCTGCTTTCGGCAGTAACTTGCCTAATCCAAATAGCAATTATGCAAAAGATCGATGTCATGTTACTCAGGTTAATTGCTTTCTTGTAAGATCATTCCCCAAAGTTTAATCGAAGTTAAAATGTTGTGATCGGTCACATGATGATTTTCATAATTCATTTTTACAATTTGTAACATAAGTCTGGATATACTTTTCTATTGGGGTTTTCTTTGAAACTACCTAATCCAATCTACTTGTGAAGTATCTTCCTAGTTAGTTACCTTACTATATTTTGACGAACACATTTTACAGTTTTGCGTCATTCTTGAGCACTTGTATTTCACTTCAATGCAACTCTTAAAAATATCCTAGTCAACTTTTCAAAAAAAGTCACTCTTCACGAACAACTGGACACGACGGGTGGTTGGTGGCAGCAGGGGAAGGGGATGGACAATGAACCAAAAATAACACAAGGATCCGAAGAGTTTAAACTTTATGAGGTATACTTCTTGGTCTACGACAGTCTCAGCTCTGTAATAAAGTGCCACTGAACAAAAATAATCCACCTTGTCGGGCTCTTGAGCATTGGACTTTACAATGAATACAATTGCTAAGATTAACTTCCCTTTAAAGGGAAGTGCCAAAGTTGGCAACCCAAAAATAGTAAGAATTGTTTTTTGTCAATGTACTTCTTAACCACAGTCCTTTCCTAAGTTAATCCTCCCAAACGTGTAGGGGCTAACATATTTGAAGTTTGCACTGACGCTGAGAGATGGGTGTATTTATAGTTATCGGAAAACGTGCTTGACATGTGCGCATCGTGTGTGTGCATTAATAAATGTATGTTACTAAAACAATCTGAGGAAGAGTGCCAACCAACGCTAAAAGTACATATAGGTATTAAATTATGGACAAAAAGTAAATGATACTATAATAGTTTGAAATTATTTTTCTTTTCTTGCATTATTTTGTGTTTGATATTAAACAGGGGATAAGTTAATTAGTATGGAAATATGAAATAAATGTTTATTAAGTACGAATTTAAAATGTTCTTGGACAAGGTTATATGCTATTATTGATTTTCAGATTTTGTGTTCTAAAATATAAAAAATTTACAGTTTGAAGAAGCTAGAACTCTAACTGACTATAATTTAACTACTGTCTTATGGATGGGCAAAGGGCATATTATTGGCAATAACAACTAGAGTACCATATTCTCATAATTGCAGTACCATACACTGGACAGTTTGGAAAGTGGAAAGCTTGAATCGCAAAGGAAAATCCATGTTCTCAGGTTACCCCGATCATGAATAAAAAATTGTTACATAATATTCTAGCATCGACTATCAGGGTCCTTCCAAGCCTTCATTAGTTTCCACCAATTAGGAATAATATGAGATCCTGAGTATTAAAAACGATCCTTGCGGCGCCGTCAATCACAAGATCCTTATCAACCAGACCCTTCCCCCCAACCGGGTATCCAATCGGTCTCAACGTCCCCAAAACCCTTTTATTGTAAGCCATACATCCCCTCTCAAATCCCATCACATTTGCCTTCCACTCATCAATCATTTGTTGGCTCAACTCCACACAGTGCACTGGCAATGAAATGTAACTGTAGCAAAATCCCGTCAAGAGGGTGAAGAACCAGGCGGCGCAGTAGCCCGGGGTTGATAAGAACCTCCACCCGATTAGGAGTTAGGACAGCAGATAATGACAAGACCACAAGCCCCGTTCCAGCTTGATATGACACGTGGAGAAAGTGCTCGTTGGACTTTAGGGTTATCGAGTGAATTTGATAAAGCATTTTATATTCCTCCATGGCCTTGACCTGGCCGAATATCTTCTTCCCTCTGGCATGGATCAGTTTGAGAAGGATGCTGGTCAGCTTGACCACTGGGATGGCTTGGGCGAAGACAATCCGAATGGTTCGGGCTGGCTCCAATCCCACTACCATAAGCATGGCGAAAATGATAAATTTCGCAAACAAATCCCCGACAAGACTTTCACCACAAAGGAGGGAGTAGATTTTGAAGATCAGGTTGGAATTTATGGTGTCCTCCCGGCTTCCATTGAATACATTTAAAGTCAGGCAACAACAAATTACCACAGGGAGGGCGGAAACGCTGCAGAATATGATGAATAGCTGGATCGCGACGCCCATCATGTCTCCTTTTCTGGTAGTCACAAGTTGACGGATCTCTAAAAAATCAAGTCAAGTGAGCATATTTCTCCCTAGTCATTTACAATGTATTCCACTTACCATTTTGAAGGTCCTTCCAGATCATCTTCATGGACATGTTCATATTCTTCCGGATCATCCTCCCAAATCCCGGCTCCATCCTAGAGTAAAAAGCCAATAGTTGATTGAGATGGGTGACAATGTCCAAGCTGGTCCAATAGAGCGTGACGTAGAATCCATTGTTGATCAGACAGACGAAGACCAGGATGCCCTGCAAATACATGACCGTGGGTGACACAGTACTTCCGGCAGGATTGAAGATCAGGTTCCATGCAATGCCACACAAGAGGGAAAGTGGGAAGAGTGCCAGGTTAACAAAGGCGTTAAGAATGTTGTAGGTGGTCCAGATCTTGGTCCCATGAAGAGGTCCAGTTTGAAATCGATTCCGGGAGTAGTCGAAAGAGTAGAAGAAGGGGGGACAGTGCAACTTCTCTGATAGTCGCTGGTTTAGGGTGAAGCCCTGAAAGATAAGCTTGGAGAACATTTTTGGTGCTGGGAATTCAAAATACAGTTAGTTTACCAAGCTGAGTTTTAGTTTTTGTCAGACAATTTGGAGAAATAAGATTAAGACCATGTATCGGAATAAGTACTACGCCGATCCGGGATTTTGGATTTCCGCCGAAATGATTAGATAACATAATTGACTTTGACCATTTCTTTTCTTCAAATAATGACAGTTGTCAATTGATGTCTTCATAATCGTAATTATTGGACTAATGAACTACCTATGTCATACTATATAGATATGGCTATATGCTATATGGCTTGGCAATTGGCATAACAAGTTTTTTTCATGGAAAGTAAATTTTTGCTTGTTTTACTTTATAGCGGAATGATTGGTTTATGGCCGTTGTATGTTATTTTAAAGGGTTGGAATATATATCAAATGGTTTATAAATTATAATACCTTTAAATTATGTTATGTCATGTCCAATTAAAGTTGTTGCTTGCGTAAAGGGAATTCCACGTAACGATTTTATTTTGTACATTTATTTGAGCAGTTTTCATAAATTTTTTGTTTAATAAATTTGATCTTTCATGTTGGAGTTTACTGCCTGATGCAGTACCATTACTTTTCCAAACTAAATACGAATTTATTCGTTAAGGGCTACTAGCATTTTAAGTTTCTACCTGAATTAATTTTGCGAAACCCATTCCACAAAAGTTAGCTTGGAAATTGAAATGTCGTGGACTAAATGTTGCATAGTGATATATCTGTCACCGGATTACTCCTCCTCCTCAGCAAAGTTGTTTTGATCAAACTATTGTCTGAATATATTTTTCTATCCGTTTTTTTTTTGTTAAAAACTTCCTATATATGCCTAATCTGGAGTACCTACTTACTTTATTGTATTTTTACTTGCCTATTTCACCTTTTTACTTTATTTTAATCTTTTATTTCACTTCAAAGCAGCTTAACAAAAAAATGAACACGAAGTTTTACAGGCTTTTCCGATTCATTCTTTCTTGTTTCATCCAACGACTGGTTGGTCTCAACGGGTGGCTGGGATATGTAATCTGCAATTCCATTTAAAAGTCAAAGTCACTAAATATTAGGCAAAAAAGTTTCACGAAAAGGGTTCGGTGCAAGGGCCTTATTCTCACCAATCCAAACTGCATAAGTACAGGGTGGTAGCACTAAACTACCTATTTAAAGAACCAGAATTTGCCGAGCTGAACAAAAATAATTAATCCTTACGACCGCCACCGCCTTGTCAAGCTTTTTGCCATTGAACCTTAAAAACATAATTGCAAATAGGTATATTAAGGGCTTTCAAAAGGTACTTCTCAACGTCGTCATTTTCTCAATTTAATCCTCTCAGACATGCAAGGGCTAGTCTGACATATTTCAAGTTAAAGTTTTCTTCAGGAGCTGCCTTTAAATTCTTAAGAGGGATCGAAAAGGTGCTCCTTGACTTGTGACATTATGTGGCCATGGAACATTATGAGGAAAAACTCGCCTCCTGCGAATCCATATAAATATCCAGGTCCATAGAATTTTAGCTCTCAGATTCAATCTTAACTTGCTCCACTCAACATCTTTCATCCTGACAATCCTGAAGATCCGATTCCCTCCAAAGAGAATAGAAATTGTGCTTCCCATCATCCATCAAGGACACAGATCGAGAGGACTGAAGATGGGCCCGACAGTTCAGAGGAAGCTAATACTTGTCTTGGGGATACTGATGTTGGTACTCGCGCTGGCAAAGACGGTAGGTTTTCTTTCCCTCCAAAGTTTATAGTTCTTTACAATTAGCTAATTTCATTTAACCTGGTTATCTTAAACTATGATTAAATAATCATAGTTTTCATTGGTTAATTATGATTTATATTTCAATATTCGGAAGGATTGCACCGACCCATGCACAGATTGCGGGGGGGCACAGCACTGTGAAAATACGGAGTGTGGTGAGGACGATTGCTGCTGTATACCGGATGATGATTACGTAAGCAAGAAAAAATTATACCCAAGTTTATAACATTATACTAATGGTAATGTTATTTTATAATAAAATATATGGATGGGGATATTGACACACAAACTATGTTGCTGCTATTTTCAGCCATGTGACCAAGCAGGAGATTGCGGCCCTAATGGTTGCGGTGAGAACTCCTGCGACAACGACGGTGACGGAAATTGTTATTGTGATGTGAGGCGGTAACTAATTACGTCACGAAAGGGGGTGAATGGAGGCGCCATTGGGGAGGGGGTTAAAAATACAGGATGATAAATTGATGGGGTGGGGGTGGGTGTCGACTTCGACAAAAGTGACTTACCTTTATGTTTGTTTCACATTTGATAATATTCGGATTATTAGGCTAAATAAATTAGATATTTTTTATGTTGTGTCTTTGATAATTAAGTCATATGTTACGATGTTATGGAAATATGAAATATATTATGTTTACTAAATGCTATTTAGGATGATATCATTATTGACCAAGACCTTACTATTATTGATTATGTGTGTTCTTAAATCGAAATAAATTGACATTTTGTAGTAGCCCTGACTCTATAACTGACTATGATTGGTGCTTTAAATATTGGCTATGATAACTATAGCGGACGAATAGCATATTTGGCATCATCCGAGTAACATCCATCCGTCACGTTCTGGTCTGGATCTGGTCGTTCATTCAGTTTGATATGGAAGGAATGACGATTCCAAATATATAAAAATTTTATTTTTCAAAAAGGAATAAGATGGCATCCAAAAGAGTTAAAAAAATTCAAAAGCATCCAAAAATTTACTCAAATTTATTTAGCATTAAAATATTCAAAATTGTTCAGTTGGAAAGTTAAGACAGACATGGGAGTAGAGTATCGTCCATGTCCATACATGATATTACCTAAGCATTGGGCACTTTGGCAGTGATATAATTCCCAGTCAGGTCAAGTTTTTATTTAATATCATTATTCAATATCATGTGCCTTTTCCATAATATGGATTAGAGGATTTATAATGCTAAATGGCTAAACGTCACTGTTAAAATTAATGATGGCCGCAGCTCGCATAAAAAAATAGAATTACGAGGAATACCACCCATGTAATTGTAACTATAATTTTCTTTATGACGCAATAGCTAACTAGCCACGAAAAAAAATCACGTGAATTCGGTAAGTCTACGCTAATTGTTATTTGGAGCAGGTGGCTAAAATTATTAAAGTTTAATTATATCCATAAACCAAAACCATAAAGGGTAAAGGGACTCGCACTATCAAAATGCCAAGTTGTTTCATATGAAAAGGATTTATAACTTTCATGAAAATGCTTCATCATAAACAAACAACAAAAGCAAACAAAGCTTTGTACTTGCTCAAACCCAACTCAATTCATAGCAGCCCAGCACAGCTCAAGTTGCATGTAAGCAAACCACAGCTGAGGAAAGCACAAAATTTGTTCTTGTTTTTTTTTTTATCGAATAAGCAATATCCAATATCACACTCACATTCACATTTCACATCAACAATCAAGTAGCAGTCAAAACTTAATTAACTTATTTAATTAATTGCTATATGTTGGCAAGTCCCTTACTACGTGAGTTCGTAGAATAATTAAATCTAATAATAGTTGTCACTGCTATTTCTTATTTAATAACGCAATTAGTAATTGGCAAGTTCCCTTAAAATTTGTGATTATTTAGTAGTTTGGACATTGGAAGGAGTGAGCTATGTCGGATTCTTCTAATCTTAATCCCGGTCCCGCGGTCGAGGGTGCCGCCGCCTCAGCAGTGAATGAGGACAATCAACGGGGACCTGGGGGCGGAGGACAGGTCAATCAGGATTTGGAATTGGACTTCTTTGATCTGGACTCCGTGACATCGGCGAATTACGAGGAAGTGCGGTTCAAGTTAGAAAATATATTCACTGAAAAAGGTCATCAGAAGGGAGCCATGCTAAACTGGCTGGCCCAACTACTGGAGGAGGAGGGGGCCCTTGAGCAGACTGTGGAGGAGTTGAAGAAGTCAATGGGGAAGGTCAGCCATGAAGTTCGAGAGAAGGAAGAGGACGTTCGAAAGCTGACCAAGAAGTTGGAGAAGTTGACGGGGGCATGGATAAGGAACCTGGATAGACCGGGGAGTAATTCCGAGGGACCGGGACCAACGGACACTGAGAAGGTCCCGGGTGAGGAGAGAGCCGCGGTGGATATCTTGCCGGAAGAGGTTAAAAAATAGTTAATTGTTCAGTGATTAAATCAAGTCATGTAACATATTCATTCGTCATGGGTTATATCGAAAAATACTAATTTTTTACAGGTTTGGAAACTAATCCTTGGCCAGTTGTCGGAATCCAAGGACCTCTGGAACCTGTGCAACACGTGCCAACTGTTTGAGGACCTTCTCCGCCCATGGAAGACTGGCTGGATGTTGGAGCAGGCCCTTCCCCATCTGTACAGGCACCTGCCAGGAAGTAAATTGTTGGAGTGCCGTCAGGTCAGCAAGGGTTGGAACGCTGGGGTGAACCGTTTTCTCGAAGATCACCCTTCCATACAACCGCACAGGGCTGAGAGTGACCCCAGAGGGAATGATTTCGTCTATCCGGTGAAGGAGAAGGGGATTGGGAACCGGAATGTATTCACCTTCGGACCCGGCGAGGACTTGTCCATCTTGGAAAAACTGTTTCCAAGGAAGCTCCAACGCAACCCATTCATCGGACGCTATGTGACCTTCCACCTTCGGAAGCCTAACGGCCTTGAAGATACTTTGGAAGTGGAGGAGCAGCGCTGGGCGAAAATGTATGACTTGTTGGAGGGATATGGGAAGGAGATCTGGAGCTTGGCACTGTACTTCCCTCTCCAACCTGGAGCCCAGATCAGGGAAAAGATTTGCGAGCTGCTCACCTCCAAACTCTTCCGGCTTGCTCCAAACTTACGGAAGCTTGTCATGAATGAGACTGGCTTCACTGTTGTGACTGCACCCATTATTGACCCCGAGGAACTTCCCCCAGCCCCGAATTTGAGGACGCTTCAAGTCCATCTTAAGGAAGATGCCAATGCGGATGACCCAATTGTTGATGCCCTAATTCGAAAGTATCATTGGCAATTGGAGGAACTTCACTTGTCCGAATTAACCTGGCAACTTGTCTGTTTCTTTGATTGGCGGGACCTCAAGGACCTTAGCCTTTACGTGGGCCCCTACGACGATGACCTGAGACGTTTGTATGGGCGGGACCTCACCTCACCTCATTTAAGCAAACTTACATTGAACTTGGAGGACATGACCAGGTTAAATTTTGCAAGTCTGGCGGAAGTGGTCAATGAGCTGGCATTGAGGTCCTCCTTGAGTTCCATTCGACTCATTGGCCCATTCCAAGATATCCAATTTGCGAAGCTGGAGACCCCCTTGTATGTTTCGGAGGCAGTGAAGACGCTGGAGCTAGTCGATCCTTGGAATGGGAACTCTACCGCTTTACCCTCCCACAATTTCCTTCGGTGCTTCCCGCTCGTGGAGAATCTAATTATCTTCGTTCGGAAAATCCCATCAGAGGAGTCCCCATCCCCAGAGGGGAATTACAAAACTGAAATGGACATGATGCCGGAGGAAGAATGTAAAATGAGGGCGGCGGGATTACGACGGGAGGATGAGGTTGTTGAGGTCAACAAATATGATGGCCAAATGTACAAGTCCAACATTTGGGAGCTGCTGCCCCGGCTGAAGGTCTTGAGAATCCAGTGGGACATTTATACAAGGGAGGAATATGAGGCATATTCAAGGAATCGCCCGGGGACTGCGTCGTTGGAGGCTGTTGCTGGTGCAGAGGAATTAGCCGGTAAATTAACTCGAGACAATCAGACTGACTAACTTTACGTATTGTATTATTATTGACATGAATAATTGTTCGTTTCTGTTTTACATTTTTGAACAACATTCTAGTGCGTTCGGATCTGCTCGCGGTTGGACAAGATAAAGAAGACATGCCAAACTAGAATGAAATTGAAGACTTGATTAATTATAAATTATGATTATGCAAGAGAATATGAATGGAGTTTTATTTTAAGTTTTAAATATTTCCGGAAGAATCCGGGTCTCATCTTAACAGTTTTGTTAGAAATGAAGTTTGGTTTCCATATGAAAATATGAAATGAGACTCGTAATTAATTGTTAATGTTAACAACCTCTAAGTTTACAGTAAGTAAATGTATCCTGTACTTGTTCATTTATTTGCGTTCTTTTTCTTTCTTTAGATTTGTTTTCTTCTTGTTACATGAGATGATGGATAAATGGTTAGCTAGCGTTGTAGAAATATTAATTATGATGGTAATTTGTAACATGACGGAGTTTCTATGATTAATGAACTATCTGGTCATTTGCTTATTTTTATGATCTTGCACATATTTCAAAACCTCGACTATCGTCTGTATTTTAATTTAATTACCTTCTAAACATTCTAGACTAGGCACATGATGCAATTTACTTTTTCATGGTGATACAGTTACATTTAACTATTGCTTGATTTAGTAGAAATCCCTATTTATGAATCAGTATCCATGTATCCATAATCATATCATGATGACAGGACATATATGACTTGACTTATGACACCGATCCGAAGATAAATTGTAATCATCAAGTTTTAACCTTAAAGGAAATAAACGTATAATTTAGATGAAGATGAGCTGAACTAACTGTGTATTTTATTTACACTTTGTTAATGTAATTTTAGTGTTTGAGCCTATGTGTAGTGCTAGGTATTTATTGAAGGCATTTATTCCGTTGGTCAACTTCCGGTCTGTTTTTGATAGGTTAATCTTAACTAATTTAGATAGAACCGTCGATGGAATTGTTCCCCCTTTTATCAGCTTCAAAATGATACCCAGTTTGACCTTTTCCGACGATGTTTTCACGGAAGCCGACCTCACTTTCTGAGAAGTGCCTTTTCACGCGCTGTCTCTTTGTTTCTTTAGCGTTCTTTTTTGGTAGGGCTAAATGCCATGTATGTAGAGTAGATACTTGCTAACATGTAGATACTTTCTATTCCTTATTTTTACTCGGAACGCTTATCTCACCCATGTTAAGTTTTTACTCGGAACGCCTATCCCATACATGCCAAGTTTTTACTCGGAACGCCTATCCCATCCATGCTAAGTTTTTACTCGGAACGAAGGAGGTGTGCTTCTCATGCCGTGGTAGGGTAGAGTCAAGAGCAAGTGCAGTGAGGGTGGAGAGCTGAAGCGAGAAAGACCAAGGAGGAAGTTGAGATCAAGGGGGATTCTTGCAAGTCGGAATTTTTTCACGAGAAGTTTTTTGAGTAGTCTAACTTTAATTGCTAATTTAACTTTAATTGTAAATTAAATGGAGTGTTCTTTTTCCTTGCG